>BMAW01121462.1:301509-382425 GCA_019974015.1 Nephila pilipes
GTGTGTGCTTAACTAGCTGTATAAGTTCCCCCTTTGCAAAGTATTGTAATTGATCATTTTTTTAGCATGAAGTAGTATAATTTGCAATTTTTTGAATGAAATGCATTTTTATCTGCAATCTATAAACTATAAAAAAAACACTATAACTTACTTTCTGACTTTTTTGAGCGTATTTTTTTCTTGAATATTAAATTAATTCAGTAAAAGAAAAATATCATATTCAAGAAATATAGGATCATTATTTCTTTCTTACATGATTATAAAAAAGAGCAATAAGAAATGCATAGAGTTGCAATCAATACTTACATCCAATAGCAAATGTGATAAAAAGTGGTCCCAAAACGAGATGAAGGCAGTTTAAAATTCGGCACCAGTTATCTCTGGGAGATTTGTAGTCAACAACTGGTGTTGTCAAAACCAAAAAGAACATTATAGGCCCCTAGATGAAATCAAAATAAAATAAATTATAAATTTCTAAGAAAAAAACAATATTTTATAATTATTTCTTTTGTACAATAAAATGAAATATTTAAGAATTTTAGTTACAGCTTTTTGTTTTTAATAAGAAAATTCCTTATGAAATACATTGAAATGCATATCGAAATATATATCTTAAATAAGTAAATATTCTATAAATAAGATTTTCGACTATCTTTCCAAATTTTTCTATTTTAGATGGTTAATTTTACGGTCAAGTGGATGTTTGAGACAGTTATTCGAAAAATTTAAATAGATTTCCCAGTTGGGTGTCTCATTTATACAGTTTAAATTCCAGGGATTCTCATGCTTTTTCAATTACGATCTCATTCACTTTAGCAAGAAATTTTACCATACAGGGGGAAAGAAGTATATAAACTTCGAATACCACATTTACTTACAATTAAAAAAAATTAATTCAAAACCTTTGTTGATGTACATGAGACTACAATTTTTCTATTTATTATAAACAAGGTTAATTATTTGTATTAAGGGTTTGGATGTGTTTGAGTTATTCTTTGACACTGATTGATACGGAACTTTTTTGACGTTTTGCAATGATCAGTGATTTTTCCAATTTAACAAATGTTACTGATGAAAATATCGCTTCGTAAAAGTATGTAACTCATCATTTTTGAAGTACATTTAAATTCATTTTTGAAATTGCGTTTATTGACACTTCAAGGAAATAATTATAGCTTCTAAAATTAACAAACCCCACACTTTGAGAAGTCTTGGAGTAGAAATTTGAGGAATAAGGCACTAGTTTAGAAATAGTTTCATTGCCTGACCGTATTGTGTACTTGTTGTGTGTGTGTGTCATTTTTTAAATAATTTTTTTGATTATTTTGATAATTTTATTAAAGTCCATTTAATGAAGTTTCCACGAAAGCCATTGATGATTGTTATTTTTTGATACAGTAAAAGGTGTGATTCAATTTGATTGGGTGGGTATAAATTGTGTCAAAAGTGTTCCGTAGCTATAAGACATTGTTAAACAAAATAGATAAAATCCAGTTTGAAGCATACTTTTAAGATGTCCAAACTCCTTTCTGTCCAAGTTTGCTTCGACCAATCTTGAAGATTTACTGGGCACACTTTCTGAATAAAATCTTGCCATTGATCCACTGGTTCTGGAGGAGGCACTTTTTCGCATTTCTCTGACTTGTAGTAGTCACATCCAGGGGAGCAAGTGCTATTTCCACGGTAACGTTTTACTTCTGTTTCGTCGTAACCTGTCATCGAAACAACATGAAATTACTATTAAAGAAGGCACTAGGAATATGTGAAGAATTAAGAAAGCAGAAATAGGTTTCCCACAAAACCATATATTTCCTGTAAGTATCCACTGGATCTGCAGAAAGTCCACTAGAGGTAGATTACCTTCTTATAACGGGCCTTTTGAGAGGTAGCGAATACCTACGGGATATAGGTGGTTACCTGAGTTGTTACTTACTCGGAGGTGGGGCTTCCTCGGATATGTTCGGCAGAGAGATAGAGAAAACATCGTTGTCATAACAGAAATGATGAAGAGTGTTCCTTCGCCTGTCTTCCTCCCAAGAATATTTGAAGAAAGCTGGAAGAAATTTTATGTTTATCAAAGGAAATTAGAACTGGGTTTATTGTCTTTAAAAGGATTATATATATAACTTTAAATCATAAGAACTTATTTAAATACAAATGAAAAAACAATATACAAATAAGTAGAAGTTGCGAATTATAATACAGAAGCACTTAGATAATTCAGAAAGTTACGAATATTTTTCACAACTACTTTGTGCAAGTTTTAAACATATTTTAAATATCATTTGAACCAAATTTGTGAAAATCCAACAAAAATTAGAGCAAATTTAGTAGTTTCAGTTCGTTTTACCCTTTTTAGTAGTTCTTAGGTGGTGCCAGCCTTCAAAAAATTCAGTGATATAGCTTTACTTCTTTACTATTGAGACATTCATCTCTTGAAATATTTTGAGTAATTTATTCCAAATTTACACTAAATACGGATTAAACCTTAAAGAATGATTTTTTTCTTATTAAAAGACACATTGTAGCTCTTTTTTCTTAAGTAGTCCATATTTCAGATATATTTTCTTATAAATGTCTCATTTTTTTTTATAAAACTTTATTAAACTTACCAGTCAGCACCACACCATAAGCTTCAGGATTATCATAGTCAGCTGCTCTTGTTCCTGTGATTTTCATTCCTTTTTCTGCACTCGCTTCCGCTTCTGAAATAAATTAGTAATTTTGACTAATTACTAATATGAATATTAATTCTGCTACAGTTGAATGAAATCACATCTAATTTTTAAGGTAACCTGAAAAAGTTATAAATAGTGTACTTATGAAGAGATGGTACGAAATCTACTTTTTTAAGATGGCGCGACGTTTCAGTTAATATATATATATATATAGGAGCTGATAGTAAATATGAAGAACAAAATACCCTTAATAAGATAAGAATAAAAAGAGCATTAAAATGTCGGATAGTTTAATTTATTTATCATTTTTGTGTGCCACTAGTAAATACTTTGAGTGACATTTGGTGGCACACTCATATAGTTTACCAATCACTATCCTAAACTACCTAAATTCAAATTAATTTTAATATTTCAATAAAAATAGGAATCCAATTATAGATGAAAAATTAATCTAAAACTTATCTCGCATTAATAGTAACAAAAAAATTTATAGCATGATTCAATGTAATTTACATGAAAAAAGAAAATAAATTAATGAAAATAGAAGAAAAGGTCGTGGTCAATTTAAACCTAATCCCTTTTTAATGAGATGACAAAAATAGAGATAATACTCTCTTCTATTTATATTATGAAGCATATGAAACCAGTTTGGATATAAAAAAAAAACAGGATACTTAGGGACAAAAAAAAAAATTTTTAAGCCTTCCGTTGAGAAGCAAAATCAGAAAATGTATCAAAACCTTATTCCACAGTCACAGAATTTAAAATATGGAAAAGAAAATTATCTACGAACGAAATTGTTATGTATTGAAGAGAAAACTTAAATCTAATGCTATTTTTAAATACTAAGAACTAACATGGCACTTTCTTTTAAGACATTATTGTGTAGTTAAATTTCAACTTTTACTTAGAAATTATTTTGCAAAAATAGAAAGCTTTGAACTTTTCATTTTGAGCTTACCTGCAGCTTTTTCATTTTTCGCCAGATGTCTTTGATGGATATATCTACTTATCACAACTACACAAATATACACCACGTACAACAGAACAAATGCTAAAATATAAAGGGAAAATTTTTATCATATCTGTCGAAAATACGAAACTTTTAATTCAGGTGCAAGATAATAAAAACAAAAATAACATTTATAAAAAAAATATTCTAAAATGATTGCATAATCTAATGAATATAATTGAATTGTATAATTGAATATCATATTCCAAAACGATTATTACATTTTAATTATGCGGATAGGCTTAAGAAATTACAATTCGATTTCCATTTCATTTTTAATATATGATCCGCAGCTTTAATAATACTTTTTACAATAGTTTTTTTTTAATTTGGTAAAACATTTCATTTTTAATAATTCCATGACACTTCTTCTATTAATTTTAAAAATTCTTTTATTATTTTAATAATTTTTTACATTTCAAAATTTGATTCGTGTATTCAGTTTTGAGATTTGCAAAAGAAAAAAATATTTATCCGATTAAAAATTATTGACATTTCTAATTATTTTTTGACATTTTGAATTAAGATAAACCTATGCTGCTTTTTATAAGTTAAAAAAAGAAAACTTCATTAATAACAGCAAGAATAAATTTTGTTTTTCGTGGTATTATAAATGTTTGAGTTTGAGTGAATCAATGAATACTTTTGAATACGAGACCATCTATTTTAAGCTTGAAAACATATAAAATTCTTATACATGTCACAAATTATTCATTTGAAAAAGTGTGAGCTTACCAATCGCGTGATAAATGTAGATATGTCTTGAGTAAAACAGATAAAATGCTGATGCAGCTGCTACCAGATAAAAGGCCACATCTCTTAAGAACGGCCTCTTCATCATTTTGAAGTTTTGAGTCAGAAATATAGAGCCTGCTACGACTGTAGTAGTGAAGATGCCTCCGCCTTTGAAAATTCATCAAATAATTATCATCATTTTTTCTCCAAAAAACAAATAAACAAAAATAAGTAATTTATAAAACCCTGGGAAAAAAGTCGGGGGCACTTTACTTCCATATCCCTTAATTGAATTTTTATTAAATAATTAAAAATATTTTATGAAATAATTTATTAAATAATAGAAAAAGTTAGTATCAAAACTTAAAAATTCGGGAAAGTTGTAGTTTTTGGGCTAGAGCGCTTAAGATGTTTAATCAATTTTTCTCAAATTTTCTACTTTTAAACAATACTTTTAAGAAACTATTTTGTAAACATTGTGAAAGGGAGAGACTTATGAACCCCTCCTGCGTACGCTGGAATACGCTGGAAAGCTTATCGAGCACATAGGCCGCGGAGCGGCCTTCAAGCTCGGGTCGATAAGTTATAGAAATTAGACTTGGCAAAAATTGGAATTAAGACTTTCTGTAATGATAATTTAAAGTTGGTTTGCTATTGGATGTCTGGGTAGTCTGGAAAGTGATTTGACTTGAAGGCTAAAGTTTCGGTCAGGGGTGGTGGCGAATCCTCGCTTTCTCATTGGCTGGTGAGTCTTGGAGGGGAGCTCTCCTATTCGCTGTTCCTGACTGCTGTGTTTATATAAAAAGTGAAAAAGAGGAGATGGCCGTTAAGCGGTCACCCTCCCGTTGTTTGTCCGTGCTATTGGGTGCTGCATTTTTGAAACTTAATATTTTCGTGGATTAACTGATGGGGTCGTATGCGGCTGTTATTATGATGAGTTATTAGCTGTATTATATGTGTTGAAAGTAGTAATGGATTTTATAAAATATAAGAAATTAAATTAGGGTGGGTTATATGAGTCGAGTAATACAGTTCTGGGTCTTTTGGCGTTGTGTCTTGGTGTGTAATTTTCAAGGTTTAAAATGTTAGTGTTATTGGTTTGTGGTAGGGAGTTAAAGAATTTTTTAGAAATTTTTTGAATGAAGGTTTTAAAGGTGGGGATTCTAGTGGCTTTAGTTATTTCATTATTTCTTGTGAACCATCTGGCTTTGGTGATCATTCTAAGGGTTGAGCTTTGAGTTATTTCGAGTATGTTAATGTTAGATTTGGCCGCATACGCCCAAACGGGACATGCATATGTTATGATGGGTCTGAGGACGGCTGTGTACAGAAGCAACTTGTTTTGTAAGTTCATTTCTGAATCCCGGCAAATTAGGGGGTAAATACTTCGTTCAGCTTTCCGGAATTTATCACGCGTGTGTAATATGTGTTGTTTCCATGTTAGTGATTTATCTAGAATGAGTCCTAGATATTTAGTATTCTGAGACCACGGGATTTGTTTGTTGTAAAAAGTGGGAGGTGAAATGTTTGTGTTTCTTTTTCTGGAAAATAAGACCGCAGCCGATTTCTCGACGTTGATCTTTATTTTCCAGTCGTTGTAAAATCGTTCAAGTAATTGTAGATGTTTGTTTAGTGCAAATGGTATGGTTTTGATGTTTTTAAATTTGGCGAGTATCGCTGTGTCATCAGCGTACATGTTTAGGATTGTTAAGTTGTATTCTGGGATGTCATTCAGGTACAAATTGTACAAAATAGGACCGATAAGCGATCCTTGAACGACTCCATATGTAGTGTAGTGGGTGTTTGATAATGTGTTGTTTATTTTAACTTGGTATTGTCTGTTGGTTAAATATGAATAAATTAAATTAACTAGTGGTGTGGGAAATTTATAGTTTATTAATTTGTATGTTAGGCCTTCAATCCAGACGCGGTCAAAGGCTTTTTGTATGTCTAGAAATACCGCGCCTGTTGATTTAGTTTTTTCGAGTCCTGACGTGATGTATTCTGTTAGTTTAATAAGTGGATGTGTAGTGGCAAGGTTTTTAGTAAAACCATATTGGTTAGCCTCCTGCGTACGCCACCGTCTCAAGCGTGTTATAGCTATGGTCTCGCCATCTATTGGTCAAGTAAGCATTTAATTGCAGTTGAATTTAGTTCAAGAAACTCAATAAGCCCTTAAAACTGATGGGTTAATAATTTAACAATCTGACGTACAGAAAAAGTTAATAAATATTTATAATTTTTAGTTCGTGCAATATTGATTAAGTATGGTATCTAATACAAGTTGTATTCAACAAAATGGAAGATTTAAAACTAATATATGTTCGAGAACATAACAAAGATTTGCTAATTTTTCCTCCAAAATTGCATCAGTTTTTATACGTTTATGATAGGTTGAAAATATCTGGTAGAAATTCACTTTAAACATCTTCATAAAAACTCCATGAGATTTAAATTTAATTATGTACATAATTAGGTCTTAATTATGTACATAATTAGATATTAATTATGTACATAATTAGGTATATTCACGTACTTTAGCCAGATTTACAACAACGTGATTTTGATGAAAATGGCTGATCAGTAAGAGCAAGCAGTTGCGACATGAGAATAAATGTGATAAAGTAGAGTGAAAGATTACGCGTAATTTTCGTTGTACCGGTTAATGCTATTGCAGAATTTATAGAAACGTTCCAATAATCTATATAATGTGTTATCCCAAAGCTTCTGTTGTTTTTACCCCACGTTTTATAGTTTATAGTATTTCATGCAGATCTAAGCTATTTATATGCAGAACTTGCTAGGATTATTTGCTTTGTTATATTCCGTTAAGTTAGTTTAACATGTTATTTCCATAATGTTTGGTTTCTAATATAAACCCATCAGAAAAAACATATATGTATTCTGTACTTTCATAAATTATTCATTTCGGTTCATGTATCCACAGAATGAAAAATATGAAGAAGCGTATGAAGCATTTCTAAAGATTTCAATCAAGTTTAATACATAAAAGAATAAATTTATGTTTAATCATTAAATAATATAATTTTTATTTTTTCTAATAAGCTAAACATATTTTCTTCGGCTCACACAATTTTAACATTTGATATTATTTTAATAAAACTTTTCTTTGTGTAACGATACTAATGTACTTTAAGATGTCATTTTTTTATTTTAAAATTAATTTTACATATAGACAGGTTTTATTTTCATACTTATGAAGTTGAAATTTTTGATAAATTCTGAATAGTGCTGAGACATATGCATGATAAAGGGAAGCATTTTTAGACATTTTTTTTATTTATTTTATACTGCGCTTCAAATGTGTTCTTGACACATCTATCTCTTCTCTTAGTTAATATCCATCATATCAATTTGCTCTTTACAAACTATTACTCAAAACATAATATTTCATTAATACTTACCTATGAGTCCACCGATAACCATTTCAGTTTTCTTTTGCCTAATACCGGCAATAGCAGAAAAGATATCGGGGGAACCATTACCAAATGCTAAAAGCGTCACTCCCTTGATTTAAGGTTAAGGAATATAAAATATTATTGAAATATAATTATTTGTAATCCGAGGGTCATTCCATAAGTCCTTAGAAAAACACAGAAAAAAACGAATTATTTTGGGTAGTTATTTTTTTCCCAACAATCTTCTGTTAACTCTTTTCACTTTTCCAAGCGTTTCTCCAACATTTTTAAGCCATTTAAAAAGTAAAATTTTTGAAGTTCTTCAAAATAGGCATCTTATTGGGCGATGACCACTTCGTTCAACGTGAACCTTTATCCGCCAAGCCATTTTTTAAATTTGGAAATTTTTTTTAAAAAAAGTCACTGGGGACCCAATCCGGTGAATACAATGGATGTAATAATTCGAACTTTAATTCCATCATTTCGGTCATCGAAACTTCACAAATGTGCACCCGTGCATTATCTTGACATAAAAGGATCTTTTTTTTTTCTTTTTCAAATGAGGATGTTTCTTCTCAATTTCTTCGCTCAACCAGAGCGAAAACGACGAATAATACTTCCAGTTACTGCTTTTCCTTTGTTCAAGTAATCGGTGTGGATAATTTCGCATGCACCCCAAAAACCCATGGCCATCAACTTACCGGCCGATTTCAATGTCTTTGCTTTCTTCGGTGTCCGTTCGCATTAAAAAAAAAAAAAAACGCTGTTTTGACTCCTGTTGTTTCTGGAGTGCAGTGGTATATCAACACGGAAACTGGTCAGGAATGCGGCGAAAAAGCGTCAAAATAGCCTCAGAATCGACCACACGATTGCGTTTATTTTCCATTGAGAACAAACGCGGCACCCACCTTGCCAAGACTATTTTCTCGCCTAATATTTCGCACGAAATTGAAAACACTATACCTTGCGGTATGTCAGTGCCGTTTACTATTTCGCTCACTTGAATTCGTCGATTTTTCAAAACCTAATCGTGAATTTTGTCAATCATTCCGGAAGTAGTAGTCATTTCCTTTGGACACGACTTTCTTCTTTTGAGTATAGTTATACGGTTACGTTAAAACTCATTTACCCAATTGTAAACAGTTGGAAACGCAGGAGCAGATGGGCCATGAACCTCATTCCACTGAGCTTTGATCTCTTTCGATGTTAAGCATTTTAATTATAAGTATTTAATCAACACTCGAAATTCACCTTCCCCCCCCCCTAAATTGATTCAAATTTCTTGCTTCAATCGACAATAAAAATTAAACCATGAGATGCAAATAACTGAGACTTAAACAAATGTCTATTGAGTCATGATGCTTAATAGAAACAAACCATTTTTGATGCTAAGAGTGACTGTCTTGGATTTTCTAAGGACTTATTGAACGACCCTCATAAATTCCGAAAAGCTATAAGTGCCCCAAATAATAAAAATGTTTTCAAATATTATTTCTTTAGTCAAAACTTTCAATACTAGTGTTACATAAATAACTGTAATATGATTTATTAAATTATTTTATTGAACTTTTTAAAATTCAATCACGAAGTAAAAATTTCCAAGGTAAACCAAATTTTACCGGGATATTACTTGTTTAATTCTAAGTTTTAAAAAAAAATACAATTCATTTTGTGCAATAAATAAATCAATTATCATATTAATTATACTTTTAGTGGATATAAAATTAGATTATCAAGAGTTTACTGATGTGTTAATATTTCATAATATTTTTATATTTTTGATAAATACATTTATTCATTTACTATGAAATATAAAAGCTGCTATACTAAATTAAATTCTACTATGAAGAAAAATTTCATAATACCTGCTCAGATTACTTTTAATGAATACTTTTTTTTGTAAGCAATAGCATTTTAAAAATTTCAAATTTGTTAAGCCTGGTTAATGCTTTAAACTTTTGTTAGTTTCCAATGTTTGTGAAAGATACATTTCGGCAATAGAGACGCATTCCATAGACAAAGAGCTTATATCTACGTTTAGTTCATAGTTTAAAATAAATTAAATAAATTACTAAACATTTTTCTGAAAATGTTACGTTCTTTACGTCATCTTTTTATCATAAATATTTAAAGGATACAGCTACATTCTGTGACATCTTCAACGACTTTGAAATTATGAACAAGGAAGGACAAAGACTGAAAAAAAGAATAAATATTCCAATTAAACTGTTTAATAAATATATAACATTTATCAAAAACAAATCTTAAGTGCATTTAAAAATAAACAAGAAATCTAAGGAATTTCGTGACCTTTAACAACAACTTTTTATTTCGTAAAATGCTTGAAATCTGACTTTGAGAGGAACGAAATTTTATTTATTATTTTCATGTGGCTAAGATCTTACTTATACTACATGAAATATAACTAAAATGTTATTTAAATTTAACTTGTCTTTTTAAAAAAGTTCAAAAAATAATTATAAGAATGTTCAGAATTATTGAATTTATTAATAAGCTCGTTTATTATCGGGATTATTTTTCCATGTTGCTCCATTTTGTCATAGAAAAACGTATATAGTATATTGTAGTTTAAAAAGTATTTAAACTTTATTCAAAACCTAAAAACTGTAAATGTCCAGTGATCATTACTTAATTTATTCTCCTTTAGTACTCTGAATTTTTTTGGGTGAAAATATTACATATGTGAAAAATTTTAAATATATTTTTAGAAATAAAAGGTAAGAAAGAAAGAAGTTATATTAAAAACAAAGCGAGTTACTATATTACACACAAATGGTTTCACCAGACTTGCATAGATGGCAGCCCGAGACATCTTATGCCACGAGAATTTAACGTTCCTTGCCTTTTTTTACATTAGGGATTAAATTTTTTTGTTGTTTTACCCGCTTATATATGTATTTATATATATATATATATATATAACAACCACTTTTGTTACTGTGATTGCTTATTATCGTCGCACTGAGAAGCAAAACGAGCCCCATAACACAGCGGTACATTAGTAGCATCAGTACTCGAATTCATGACTCGACGAAAACAACGCCGGCAGCGAGTTCGCAACCATGACCACTAGGCTACCGCTGCCACGACAGCCACTGTTAATTTTTATGCAAGGATAACATTTTGTTCCTAATAATGTAAATATAGTACTTCAATAAGAATCCAGGCTATCCAAAAGGATTTGTAAAAAGAGTATCAGAATATCTTGTTTTTATCATTTTTTTAAAATTAATACACAAATTCTGTCAAGAAATTTCTAAGAAATTCTATATTTTCTTCAATTTATAGTGGTTTTACAGAATTAATCGACTAATTTTTTCATGAATTAATATTGTTTTGAAAAAATTTTCCTCTGTGAAATTTTCTCACAAAGTGTTTTTTAATGAATATTCATTTTATTACGATTACAAAAATCGTTTGATTGAAAGAAGACAAGAAAAATGTCAGGTTATATTAATAACATTTGATTTATTTTTATAGCTTAGGATTTACATTGCTTTTAACCCACTTCTTAGAGTTCTTATGGGTTGAAATTTCTTTATTAGAGTTTTTCATTAAATCATAATTATTTATGATTATATAAAAGAGAGAGAGAAAAAAAAAAGAATAATAAAGCTTCAAAATTCAACTGACTTAGTATTAGTTTTTATTTCCTTTTGAAAGTTTATTTTATGTAATGCTATTTTCCATAAACCTCTTACAATTCAATATTTCAGAAATTTGTTAAGTTGAATTATTAATTATTTTGTGCATATATATATAACTTTTTTTTCAGTTTATCAAAGTATTAATTAGAAATCATTGTTCGATTTCTTCACAATACATCAAAAGTAGAGGCTATATGTAAAATCTTCTGGGAACTTAATTAGTTTTTTAGTTAGTTTACAAAACAAATTATACAAGCATTTTAATTCTATTTTAAGATTATAATATTACAATTAAGTTATTTTAAATGCAATTAACAATGATGAAACGATATTTTATAAAGATGAATCAGATTGCTTACAATTCATTAGCTGTTACTCCTAAACCTGCAAAGAGTACCAGAAGCCAAAACACCTATAAAGAAAAAAAAAATCATTACGTTGTGACGGTATCCTTTACCCCTCTCTTTACTCCAATCACAAGATCCAAATTTTAACTCAAATTCAAGAGCAGGCAAACTAATTAAAATAGTAACTTATATGCAAAATAGATTTTAATATATATATAAAGGGTATGCTCTTCACAGTTAAATCCATATCCGTAAGTACTAATAACTTCTACAATATATCAAAGAATACGCTAACTGGAATACAATACAAGTACCTGCATTAATTAATCTGACAGTATTGAATCCTAATCTCACCACTTCCGCTAAACATGCTAGAAGACTTCCGCGCTAAACACACTTATACCCTTCTTATTTACGCAATCTTCTTATTCAATTCAATTCTCTGTCGCTTTTATACCACTGAATTATCTCTATTCGCTCCACTTCCAAAGTTTACTTAATTTGCAATATCACACTTAATTTAATTGGGAAGTAGCCGAAAACCTAATTATAAAATTAGAAAGAAACCCTAGATGTTAATAGAAGGGAAAATTTGCGAAAAGTCTAAGTTATAATGTGAAGTAATTATAAAACCGTGTTTCATAATATTATTAGAGTCATGGTGAATTATTACTTTTAGTTTTTCGAAGCTCATATTGTTTTATTTGTCTCCCGTGTTTCATAGATTCGCAATATTATAAAATATTTTCGTACATAATGCAAATTATTATCTATGATACCCATATATGTGCATGGAAATATAGAGTTACATAAAAAATTTAAATTTACCGAAACGAAATATTTCGGTGTATTATAGCGATCAAAGTCGAAACAATAAATAAGGAAAAATTATCCAGAAAATCGAAATATTTACAAAGAATAATTTAAAAATGAATGTGAATTATAACAATCACTTTTTTAGACTGTTTTTCATTACCATAGTTTTAGAAAGAGAATTTCAGCATTTGGAATATGTTCTTAATAATTAACGCAATCTAAAACGAGGAATACCCAAATAGACTAGATCAATTTTCTGAAAGAAACATCATATTTTATTCCAGGCATATTTTGCCATAAAAAGTAAATTTCAATCTTTTTTGTAATATTTATAACTTTTACTAACATATTTCAATTTTTTTTGGTAAAATCTGAAAGGCTTTCAATTTTCAGACCTTTTTATTTATTTATTTTCTTTCCGTGAACGAAGAGAATAATTTAAAAGGCTTTTTAAGACTCTGTTTGAACGTTATTGAAAAACTCAATTATACTTTACATATCAAACAAAGAAGTAAATCAAAAGTAAATTAAGTTAAATCATATTTAGCAAAGTGTAGAGAAGAGCTGTTTTATTTTTTTTTTCTGTAATAAATTCCATATAAGTTATATAGTCTTATCCAAGTTAAGATAAATCTCCATTTTATCTCGTTCCTGGAGGTTTCTGATTTATGGCTTAACCATTTCATGCCTAAACACATATATTTGGATAGATCTAATTGCATCATTTCTCCTATAAATAATAAGATACTTTGCTCAAAGTCAAAGAAACGAGGTAGCTCACGGTAATGATAAAAGGGACAATATTCATGAGAATTGATAACATTTGATAAAATGTCAAAGTGATGTAATTTTTCTGGAGAAAAAGGAAAACACTGCACCGCTATAAACATTTTATTTCGACTACTGTTCATTTTTAGTGTGGATTTGTAATCCATTTTCCACCTTTATGCAATTCCCGTCGCTGTTTTATGATCCCTTAGGCAAATTTGTATTTTATTATTTAGGTTACTGTGAAAAAATTTCACGTTTTCTGATAGAGATGGAATCATCACCAATGTAAATCAAGCACTTAATACAGTCTCACTGCACTACAAGCTTTATTATTTATATATAGAATTATAATGTATAAATCGATACAATTCGTAGATTTTTTTTTCCGCATTTTTCGTACTTTAAGCTCTGTATTTCCATAGGTATGTACTTACAAACCTATGTATAGAGATACATAATACTGATGACACATTTATATATTTTATATAGTTATGTTTTTGAATACCTAGATGCTTAGCTACATCCAAATGATTATGCATATACATACTTTACAATAATTACTATGCATTCATTTGCATAATAAATACTGTTTAATGTGAATTTGCCTTTTTTTTAAGAATCGCTATATATTTACATTCCTATATACGTAGTTACATACTGTTATTTAATTATTTATATATTTTACATTGCTACATATTTACATTTTTATTTATATATAGTTACATAGCATTTGTTATGCATTTACATACTTCATTTAGTTATATTCGTTATGAAACATTTGCTTATCTAAGATTGCGCCTAATGAAATATTTCGAAAGAACAAATTATGCCAATTATGCACTTTATGCCAATTATGTCTATTCCAACTATACTTAAAAATATATAAGGAATGTAATAACTTTTTAATTCATTGTGGATAGCTAAAATTTAATTTGAACCGTTTTGCTATCATATTTTCAATTACCACAGCCATGTAGCTTTATCACTGTATTTTTTATTGCTTGTAAATAAAATTTAAGTAAACTATTATTCTTCTATATTGTTATGCTGTTAAGAAGCACATAAAGTTGGATGAGTTTTTGAGAACAGCTAAAATAAATACTTGATTAGTAAATTTTTCAGTTCACCTTCGCAAATATTTATTGGCAGTCAAAATGTAAATCGTGTTATTGAATTTTACACATTTTATATGTCTATGTTTTTATTTTACCCCGATAAAACTAAATAAATAGATGTAAATTTTATTTTTCTTTAGATCCACCTATTGTATACAGCAGATTGTCATATTCAATTAATAATGCCTCTCTGTGTAGTCAAATTATAAAATTAAAATTAATCTTATATTATTGATTGATTGATTATTAATGCCACACTGAGAATCAACATGAGGACAATTGGTGAGGCACAACGTAATTTTGAGCCTCGGTCAAGTGACGAGGATGACACCTAAATTGGCACCTCCCTCTCCAAACTTCCACGCATGCCAACAGGAGGACTAGGAGTCTCGACAAATTTAACGTGCATCAACCTCACTGCACGGCATCCATCAGTCCCACAACATGGCTGATCTTAAGTGACATCAGAACTCGAACCCACGATTCGAAACAACAACGCTGGCTGCGAGTTCAAGACCATGGCCCTACGCTACCACGACCACCTTCTTATTCTAATATAGATCCCTTTAATAATTTCCAATTTTATTTCGCTACTTTTTATGTAAATCCGTATTAATTAAATACTTGATCATTTATATAAATGTATGGGTTTCTTCCTCGTTTCTTCCAAGTACTTGACAACTGTTATTCGTAACGTAATATCTCATTTCCTTTTTGTTTTAAAGATAATTGTTTTAAAATTGAATGCTTTTTTTTGGTTATCTTTTCTATTCTTTCCCCATCATTTGGTTCTTGTCACCTTTTATCTGCTTCGTGCGCCTTTTCTATAAGATACTGATAACCTAAAGAATAACCTTGATCTAGCTGCTTTGAACAAAGCCAATTCTTCTTAAAATATTCATAATAACATTGATTGTTCTTTTTATTATCTAAATGAAAAATTTAGATAACAATTTATTGAAATCAACCAAACAGTATTATAATTTATCAATTCAGTATTCATTCATTAATTGCAAATGCAATCAAAATCGCTTTCATTTATAATAAAAGAAATGAATATTATAAACAACTATTCTTTTTGGCATTAATTTTGGAATTTATTGACTTCCCATCAATGATTTGTCAAGTATCTAAATTGTAAAATAATGCTAAAAATATCATTAAATAATTTAAGTGTCTCACTTTTTAGGAAACAAATGTTTGTGAAAAAAATTATATTTATATCACATTTAAAATTATGTTAAATTTATACATAAATCTACATAAAATTAATTAGATGTAATAATAAAATGTAATATATGCAATGAACTCAATAAACATTCATCAACTAACTGTCTCAACAATTCATCTCCTTAATTTTTACAGAAATGGTTTTGATTTGTCGAGCGCGCGCACTACTCAAAATATTAAAAACTTACATTCTTATAATCAAAGTGATTTTTTAATCACCAGTATTGCCTGATTAAATTTTCTAGAGATAAATAAAATAATAAAAAAAACTTAGGCACTGAACTAAAAAAAATGAAAAAAAAAATTCTTTGAGCTTTGATTACAAATAAAAAAGCAAATGTACCTTATAAATAGTGTTTAAAGATACAGTTAAGAAAGTAACATAATTAAATGGAGGTTAATAGGTTAATAAACAATAAAAACCTCATATATGCATGAAATGTTTTGTTAGTTTAATCAACTACAGCTTATTCGCGAGGAAAACCTGGTCTGTCTGCACCTATCTAGCACACTACTAGGATTATCTCAAGTAAATAGAATGAACTCAAAAAATAGTACTTACACTCATGGCAACCACATAAGACACTCCATGTGGTCCAAACAGACAGTACATGTGCTCCGTATATTTAACGTAACCCATTTCAGGATCGCAGTCCGCGACATTTTGGACAAATTCACATCGGCAGTCTGTCAATACATCGTTGACTTCTTGACACTGCAAAAAATGTGGCTTCAAAAACAATGTGCAAGAAAGAATGTTAACAGAAATGTAACCACTTTAACAACTATAAACTATTGCAGAATCGATTATTTACAGTGCATTTCCCGTTCGAATCTTAATAAGCTAGTTATAAACGGAAAATGTTCAACTTATTAACAGTTTGATTAGATTAACGTCGAATATAAGTTAAACAATGTACTATTGATTCTGATACAAAGCTAAAACTCGACAAAAATATCCCAATATGTAATTAACATAAGGTAATCGGTCACATGTAGATATTAATAATTGTATACTTGCGTAAGGAAATAACAAATGTAAGCAAACTCAAATTCTCGGTAAATACATAGCAAAACTGAATTTAGTTAACATTAAACCAAAAATAGTTAAGAATCCAATTAATGTTAAACTAAGTGAGGTTTTCGTTTTTAAAACTATTATTTTTTCTATATAAAATCATTAATTGGTATTGCGAAGAATTTTTCGCAAAATAAGGAAATTTACGACGTACATCTAACATTTTAAGAAGAATAAATAAATAGTCAAAATCACGATATATCATTTTGTTTTCAAATCATTTAAATATTAATTAACGTGATATTTATTATAAGAAAATGAGTAAAATAAAATATGTGTTAAAATTCTTCTTAAAAACATCATTCTAAAAATAAATATTCTACCGGCCATCTAGTTAGAAAACGTATCTAACAGCAAAGGAATCCTGATAAATCCATTTTGCTTCTGACTACTGCAATTTAAATTACATTAGATTGTATTAGACATTTACATCTTTTAATTCTGAAAACATGCACAAAAACAGTACTCTCGTAAAATGGATTTTTGTGTCTTTATAAGTTAAATCCTTCCTAAAGATTTTAATCAACTTTTTCTGCCCTGTTTCTAACAAAATAAAAATCAATAAGTTGTAAAAATTGCTCATATAAACAACGTCTGTCTTTTGACAGTATTTTCTCTGAATATACGAGACTGCATTTTTACGTACTTGAATGATAGCTAAAAAAATAAGTAACTCAATATTTTGGTCTGTCTTTAAGTGAAAAAAAACAATAACTCGTATTTTAAAAAGAATTTCAAAGCAAATAACTTTCTTCGATCTTTGTTTTGGTAGATGTTGAAACTCTTAAGTGCGGAAATTACTAATACCAATACAAACGTATATATCAAAGGCACATTAAGTAAATCAGTTTTTTTTTTCTTTTAATTTAAAAATACCATTATCTGCTAGGTAAATTCTCATTTAATTTTATTTCAATTTTCTTAGTAAAAATATCGATTTGATTTATGAGTAGTTCGTAACAGAATGAAATGTCTTTCTTTAAATATATATTTCAGTTACATACACTTTTGACGTTAAAAAGAGTACTTGATAATACTTTCATACTGTTCATTTCAATTAAAATTTTACATAGTATATTTAAAGGGAAAAATTTGGACTTCTCAACTCTAAATATATTATATATGTGAAGTTTTACTTTACATTTTACAGATAATTAAAATATTCAACGAATTAACATAAAATTACTTTTTACTACGCACACAAACGCACCTGACCAGTTTTAAATTTAATTGAAATTATTCTTTTTACATTACTTACAATATTTTACGATATTGAACTATTTAGACTGAAAAATATTTAACATTTATTTTGGGCAAAATTATACAATAATTTTCTAAATTTTCACTGATTAAAATATCGTGAAATTTTGTCAAGAAGTTTTATTGCTATTTATTGCCTTCTACCATTTAAATGCTACACCAATACACAAGTTAATATCAATCAAATCTGATAAATATAAAGTATTCAAATGAAGAGATTAAAGCAAAATATTGGGTTACGCAGTTGAATAATTCGTTATCTTAGACTCTATGTATGAAATAAAATGAAATATTTGTTTCATCAATCGTAAAAATACATCTAATATTTATCCTAAAGTGAATTCGAGTGTTTCAAAAGTTATTTCTCAATACAAGAGTAACATTTCAAATATCACATCTTCTTAATTAGAATCAAAACCTTATACATTTTTAACTCGGTAATCAATACACAGGTATATTTAAAGCGTTATTTATGCAATGTCATACCAACTTTGAATTTCATTTCTTCTTGTTATCCCCCTTCTGCCCTGTTAATAAAACTAAATTAAAAATTACGTGACGATTGATAATTATGCTTGCTACACCACCCCTAATGAATTTCTGTATCATTCAAATTAAAATTCAGAGGAAAACTAGACAATGAACATTCATAAAAGAAGACTACTTACCACAGTTGTGTTGAAATACGTGTTATTTGAATCTAACCAGGCGCTCTCATAGGTACAATTCCAGTTGTAGGATTCCTCAGCACCTTGAAGAATAAAATGATCGCTGATCCAAGATTTTGGCATTTTTATTTTTTATTTTCAACGAAAATGTTCAGTATCGAAAGTTTTTAAGAATCTATCAATTCTCCTTTCTAAATAATTAGTATGGGTTGATTCCGACCGTCTTCTATATCTTCGAACCAAAAATTTACTCTTGCTGCTAAATGTTTTCCTTTTATTACAAAACACTGAACGTCTCCTGCACCTTAGAGTTAAGTGCGTTTTTTTAATTGTAAGGGTCCAAAACGCGTTCGGTGAATACATCACATGAGGATAGAATTGTTATGAACGAATGACTAGGGTGCTGCCTTTTTTATAGGTGCTACCTTTTGTTTTCAAATCCTTTTTCATCTTATCGTTATTGCAAACTAAAGGGCCCTAAACACACTTACGTAATTTTATTGGTTGACAGCTTTTACAAACAATGGTTATCATTTAAAGAAGACCGCCCCGAACCTACGACTCTTTTTCTCTGTTTTACAAGTCTCCCTATCTCATCCTATTATCTCATTCCCAGCTCCCTGAAATTGTTTAGTATCCCTCACATCTTTAGATGAATATAAAAAAATGACATGCTCATCTGATAAGAATTTTGTGTTGCATAATGTTTCCAAACAAATTCATTTTGAAATTCAGCATGAACATAAAGTTACTGAAATCAGTTTGTGTTTTTCATTTAATGCTCAACCTCCTGCAGGAGAAAATTAATTAAAAGATTAAGTAATAAAAAAGAACTCCAGGTTTTTTTTCGGAACACAAAAGTACAATATTTTTCGTACTATTAGACGAATCTCAAACTTATGGGACGATATTTAGAAAAGAATATTTTATTAAGTCTAATAGATTTACTATTTTATCTATGAAAATAGAGATAAGATGATTCATGGGCTTAAATTGAAGAAAATTATTCGTTGAATAATGTTTATTATTATTATTATAATGAGAGATACTAAAAAAGTAGTTTTTTTATTTTAAATTAATGATATTTATTTATTTATATATAAAATATTTCTATTTTCTTTTATTTTATTGTTTAGAAGGATATACTAATAAAATATAAATTTATTTTTAAAATTAAACGCTGCCAACAATAACTTTACTAAATATTTATTTACTGTTGAAACAATTCGTACTTGCAGTAATCAGTTCATTTTGCTTCTCTCTCATAAAATTTCACTAATAACTTGAACACAGTATAAAGATTCGTATTTTAATGCTACTTTGAGATCTTAAGACGCATTCCGATTTTAAGTCGATTTTGCTAACGTAAAAAGATGCGTCTTAGGGCTATAAAAATACGGTATCTAATCGGATATTTTTCTTTGAGCCGTGTTGATTATGATACACAGTTTTAGGAATATCCTTTATATTAAATAATTTCAAGAAATGTAAATCGCGGCGTAATAAAACATCAAATCCTTCAGAAATATATCGCATCAGTTTCATCAAAAAAATAATCCGCTGCACAAAGCTAAAGTTATGGTTAAAATTATTGAATAATATTTATTTTTAATACCTTTTAACTTAAAAACATTACACAATAATTTATAACCTGAAGAAACCCCATTATCTAGAAAACATCTATTTAATTCAGCATTTAATAATTTCTCATACATAATAAGTTTAATTTCATTTACTTCAACTTTTAATATTAATTCGTTTAAATTCTGGAAATATTTACTTAAGAAACGCGATAAATTTCAATTCCATAAGTGATGACATATTTATCTCAGAAATAACTATTTTGTTAAAACCACCATAAATTTTAAGGAAAATATTTCTCTTACCCATAAATTGTAGAACGTCGTTCTTCGCCGATTCAGCATATTCTGAAACGTTTTGGATGATTCTGAAAGAAAATCAAAACATTTTTTTTAAAAAAAAAAATTCGCGTAACTCGTATTATCCAGCTGAATACTTGAATCACTGAGTTAAGCAAAATTTTAAAGCATTTGAGATATATTATTGTATTTTTATTTGAAGAATATTTATACGTTCATAAATTTTGTACAATACCAGTACTTGGAAAATAAAAATAAAAATAATTTGAAACATGGATTAGATATTACGATTCACTGAAGCTGAAATCTCTCACAAGCATGTGTTATGTTATTAGGGTTTATAAAGTCGTTCCTTATAAAGTGTGTGGAATATTTTATTTATTTTTGCACCTCAATTCGATGTACATCAACCTAAAAGCTCAAGAAAACATACGGTAGTAACATTTCTCATTTACAAGCTTAAATTCAAAGCACCCAACCTTATTTTAGATGTATAGACGTGCCCTAAACTATGTATATTCTAATATTCTAATAATATTCAATATGTAATAATATGTAATAATATTCAAATCTATATATATTCTAATGAAATTCAAAGAAAGAAAATAAAACCATTCTGATTTTGCAAAGCAATCAACAGCGCGGAGAGATTACACTGTCCAAATCCTCCTCGAAGTGGCCTTTCTTTCCACATATGCATGTAAATTATCTCTTATCTCTTTTTGAAACATGAATCATTTTCAATAATTGCTGAAAAAATATCAGTGATATATCAACGATCAATACTATCAAATAAATTTCCCCTCTCCTTGGAAGTTTTATTATAAGACCATTCCTTTTATAATCAAAATTACTTTAAGTGCATTTTAATAATAAAGATTTTACGTATGTATACAATGTTTATTAATAGTCTATCAATTTTTACTATGTTGTTATTGAATACTTTTGTACTATTTTTTTTAATTCTTATTTTAAAAATGTGACCTTCATCATTTTTAAATATTATCATTAAGATTAGTGTTATCTTATCATATTTGATAATTATTTCATAATTAACTTCATATAAGATATTCTACAATTTAAATCGTGCAGCCATTGATTAGAATGGATTCATATGTGCAACTGAAATATTAATGCACGCTATCACTAACAATTGTAATTAGTTCACTCGTTAAAAGATTTTTATCATAATATTATTCTTCGGTTTTTCTCTTACACATAATTTATTATCATTTAATAAGATCTTAAAATTCCATATTAAGAGTTATTGTAGCATGCATTTGCTCTTGATTTAAGAAAGTATGTTGCTAATATTAGGGAATTTTCAACTTTCTTTCATGTCTTATTTTTATTAATCATAATTTCAATTTTTTGTTTATTTCTCTCTAAATTTATGAGTTTTAGAGTTGCTAATGTTTTAAAAATAATTTTAAACGTTAAATTTTTTTCAAAGTGTACACATTTTGTTTTTTAAAATATTTTTAGTAGCGTTAACAGGTATTTTTCAGTTTAAAAAAAATGATTCATTAGTTCAGAGTTCATTTATGAAACGAGGACGCAAAGACAAATTAGTACGGATTCTAAATTTTCAGATATTATAAACACTTTTAACTTCTAACTTTGCTTATGAATTCAAGTCATAACGATTTTATAATTGCTAAATTTAGAAGCAAACTTTTGTATTGTTATTAAAATTTAGAAAATCATAAAATTAATGAAATTATGCGAGTAATATATGTTTGTAATTGCATCTATTTTTCATTATATTTACCATTCACAGATTTTAATTCTTTAAGAATTTATTGTGATTTTTTTTCACTTTCAATTAATTTTTAACTTAGATATATATTTCACGAGTTGTGATTAACTACAGGGTTTAATTTATTACTCATAATATATAAGAAATATTTTACTATAAAAAATTTCATCTGTTAGTGTATTAAATTGACTTTTCTAAGCATATTGAATTCAATTTTCGAAATTTAGTATATTATAATAAGGAGTATATAACATTAACATCAATAAGGGGTCATAACATAACCGATTGAATTCAACTTGTTATTCAAAATTTCTAATTATTTCAATTTTTTTTTAATCTTTAGAGAAATTAATTTTTAAAAGATAAAATAAATTTTGGATAATGGAGAAATTAGTTGTCAATTCAACTGACTTTCATATTCTTACATAAACAGTTATTTACTATTTAATATTTTAACTAAATATTAATTATTATATATTAAACTTATTTTTAAAAAATATGAATTTGCCTTTGTCTTTTCATGATCACTTTGTCTTTTCATGTAAACTTTCATGATCAAAAAGTCACAATAATATAAATTTTAAAATATCATTTTAAATAAACATTTCATTTTTTCTTCAAAATTACGATATATATAACCTCAAGGGATATATTTTTTAAATCCCAAACTGTTATTGAGGAAATGAAGCTGAATATGCGGAATATTTTTCTGTACAAGGTCGTCTTTTTTTTTTTTACTTCATTGTAATTATTAATTTTTTCATGATCGGGACAAAATAATCAGCTTCAATTAAATGAGCAGATTTTTTACGAAGTGTCATTTTAAATTTAACTTAATTGTTTAAAAAAACCTTAAGAACCAAATTTTCTCTATCTTTTCTGATTTTCTATGTTTAATAAAGCAGTTATCATTATTTCATTTAATTTTTGAATGAATTATTCAATACATCCCCAAAATATCTCTATAGTATTAATGTGATATATGATAGCTATTATTAAAACTTCTCGACAGAATCTTTGGATATTTTCTTAAATTTTTAATGTATCTATTTGCTTGACATAACTGACAGATTCATAACATTTTCACACACACACACATATATACTATAGCTATAAAGTTGTGTTTTAACATATACTCTATATGCTGCTATACTTTTCTCTTTATATATATATATATATATAAAGTTGTGTTTTATGTGCCTCTGTACTGAATGATATTTAAGAAAAGAAATCACAATGAGATACCAACGCTTGACGTCTGACATCTCCGTAACATACAGTAGCCATCAAGATGACAAATGATTGAAGATATATCTTTAGCACGTGAAAACAACCACCTCAATCGGCTACAAATCTCTGAAATAGTAGCTTATCGCTTAAGTAAACCTTTGAATGACAATTCTTTTGATATGAGCTTTTAAAACCTTTTTTCTTCGCAGTTATACATTTTTTATAGTCGATGCTGATAAAAAAGGGTTAAAGATCATCTGTCACAAAATTTTGTGCACTTATAATTACCTGAAAAGTCATCCAAGTCAAAAGTGTTTGCAGTACGTGCCTTAAATGAATTATTGAAATTATCTAAACTATTTACTAAGTCCGAAAATAATGTTAATGCTATTTATTAACTTTGAAACAAAAATCGTAATAATGATGTAATAGTATTCACCAACGATTGTAACAAGGTAAATATCTGTATCAAAAGTGGGTTTTGCTCCAGTTCCAAGTCTTTAAAATCATAAATGCTGCATTCATTTTTGCTATTTCTGACAGTCGATGTTTTGAAGCTTTCAGACATAGTAATGTTTGCTTACTGAGCTCCTGTATTTTGAATTATTTACATTTCTTTATTTTACTTCAGTCGAATTAAATTGATTCAAGGATGTTTTCGAAATTGACCCCTTTTTCATTAACTTAACAACGTTTCCTAAGTTTTTGTTTTTATACATACTTTTCTCTTTAGATATTTATAACATTTTAAGAAATGAAGAGTTTTAAATCATTCACACTCGGCGAAGTACTTCTAAATCATCGAGTCAACCTGCAGCTTCCACACTTCGTTGTTCAACTCAACAGAGATTATTAAGTTCAGTTGAATATCCAATAAGATCATAAATACAATTGAAAACTCCAATAAAAAAAAAGGACAACACCGCTCATTTATTATCTTCTCAGAATAAGTAAGGTCCCTGCCTCTCGAATACCTCTTAATTCACTTTTATCCTAGCTTATGATTAAACAATAAAGTCACAGCTTTCTAAATCATTCGCACCGAGTGGAACTTCTTGTACACATCGGATCCGAATCTTACTACTCTATCCAGGAATCTCTTTTAACCAATGTTACTACAAATGAAAAATTACTATAATTCGCTTCAATTATTTTGCAAAAATCCATCAGCTTTTCTTTATCATTTGTCTCCTTTCTTATTCATTTCAATTCTATTTCGCTTATAAATCACTATTCCTAATTCAATTGATTACACTTCGTATCTTCATTTAATTTGCATATTTACGTTACATTCGGTTAGAAAGGGGGCTTTATTGTATGCAATTCGAATTACAAAAAGCCCCAAAGTTAGTGATAAAAACGCTAATAGTGCAACGTCACAAACCTTGTATATTCAATAAATAGTTTTTATATCACTTAATGTTCTTTTTAGTGGGAAGCAACTCATTTTAAATCACATCTCGATTTAATTTTGGTTATTTCGAAATTATGTAGGTTTCCTCAAAATGAACCTTATATAAATTTTTCTAAATGGTTTATTACTTGAAATAATTACTTTTCTGCAATCAAATGAAATGTTAACTAATTAAATATCACAGGATATGTCTAATATAGAAATTACAACACAGCCATTAAAGTACAGAGTTTCTATAATTCATGCCTAATGAACAAGACTATTAAAAAAATTGAATCCAAAGAAGCCTTGGTATCCCTTTTATTCTAATTTTTCATTTATCGTTTTCAGTATTTGTTCTGGATATTACATATCTTTATTTAATGTGAAAAATTGCTTTGTTTCGAGTAAAAATTTTCAATGCATTTAATTCAGCTCTAAATACTCTTGTTTATTTATTTTTATTCATTTTTCCGTCAATTGAATTCTCAAAAAACAGATACACAGACACCCAATTGGTATCGCAATTCTTACGTATTTGTGTTAAGGCGATTTCCGAAATGCTTGTCAAAAACGTATATTTGTCAATAATTTCTTTAGATATAATGATTATTTCCTCTGACTGTTTACACAAGAACCAATCTTTATCTTAGCTTTCAAGATATCTGTAGTATAATTGGAGGTACATAAATGTAGTTTCTTATGAGCTCTTGGTGATTTCACCACTTCAGTTGTAACGCCATAACAGTTAATGTAAATAATACTATATATAATTCAAATAGATAAATAATTTTTTGAAGCTTCTAGAAAGACTATTCAACGGGATGCTTCATTAAATTTTGAAAATATACTCTATTGCATCCAGAATACTGTACATAACACTGGAAGTAAATAATGTAATTTTTAGCGAGGTAGTATATATATATATATATATATATATATATATATATTAGGGTTTTTTTTAATGCAGTAATATAATATCTAATTCTTTAATTTAGCAAGAGGATACAAAAATACGTTAGTACATACATAGATAAACACCCCTTGTTTAAAGAACACTATTAGTTACTCTTTGGTAAAATGTATATAAAGTTATTTACTTTTTGGTGAAGCATACATAAAATTATTTACTCTTGGATAAGTATGTATAAAATATTAATAATTTTTGATCAAGTGTGTCAATTAGTAATTTGGTTAATAAATTACACCTTGTGCTATAGTATACTTTTAACAAGAGTTCGACAAAGGATGTGTATAATTTATATACATATATGAATGATGTTATGAGTACACCTGAAAACTTAAAGGTATATTCTAGATTGAGGCCGAGTCCTTGGAATTTCTGAGCCGCTCCCTCTCTGTTTGTGTGAGCGTGAACACGCGCGTACTTCTTGTGGTAATCTTTCATCCAAAAAGAATGTCGTATCTTTATGACTCTCTATAACACTCCTGGATTGATGGGTGAGTTAGTCAGAACACCAGATCTATGACAGCTTTTATGGCACGAGTTTATTTCACTAGTGTCATCCGCTATTCAGTTCACTTTCATATCAATAGCACTATGTTTGTATATAGAAAGAATATGCGTGATGTTCTATATTACGAAAAACTTAAATGACCTTGCAAAAATAATTTGCATAGCCATTAATTCCATTTAATTTTAATTTTAAAAAGAAGTGTTTAAATATGTAAAAATTGCTTTCTATAACAAAGATTAGAAATTACTATCACGTTGTACTCGAAAGTAAGGATTATCACTCCCTACGTATAAATTACACTAGTGATTTTTCTGTGTGTAAAGTACACGCTCATATATATATATATATCCCTATTTCCCCAAATATGAATATCACTATTTTTTTAGTATTGTGTACATAAAGCTAGTGACTTTTTCGTAAAGCATATGTAAATTCAGTTGCTCTATTGTAAATTATGTATAAAGTAATTCTTTTAGGCAAAGTATGAATAGTGTAATTAATCATCTGTGGATTAACTATGCATATAATTAGTTACTTCTTCATAAAATACATTTGGGGCTATTCTTTGAAGAATAATGTGCGATAAAACAACAATAATAATCAATGTTATTTGAAATTTCAATAACAAGTAACTAAACTTATTTAACTTAAGATTTAAGAAATTTATTTAACATCTTAAATGTGACATATGTTTCAAAAAAATGCAACAAATATGAAACAAATCCTACTTAATTTTGTGCATTATATCAATAATAAGTTTAAAAAGTATTATTTAACAAAAAAGAAGGAAAAAATTCATGAAAAGGCTACTTTTTAATGCATTAAAATACAGAGAGGAAGGAAATAATGAACTGCACGCGTTTTACTATTACAAAATTAATCAAACGACATAATTCTAAACTTAATACAACAATATGAGTTTAAATATATGGATTTCACAAGTTCTTTATAGAATGATATATACCAAAACATGATGTTGCACGCGAGATCGTATCAGTCTCCTTACATCCTGAAGAGTCTAAATCGTATTCTTCATCGACTTCTGAATCAGGCATAGCAAAAAAAATGTATTTTTTGCTTAAAATTAGCGTAAACTCACAATAAGAAATAAAAATCTCCGACTATCTTTTCGAAACACCTCTCCCTGCGCATTTACGGCTGACCACAGTCTCTCTCACGAAGGACAGGTACTGCAATTTGCTGCGAAATGAGTGAATTACATAAGAAATTTCTATTCGAAATGAAAATGAGTTCAGTTCCACCTTCACGGAACAGAAACATTAATATTTCTCCTGCACAAACTTAGTTCGAGAGTTACAAATGTTGCACGTTTGAGTTGCCCGAACTGTATCCGGACGACACTGGAAAGGGGTTAAAGCAGTTCATAATGACAAACTGTGTATAATTATATAAACGTGTTACGGCTATCGTAATTCAAGCTATATAATATCACTTATAACATTGAAAATTCATATTTTGAGAAACACGAATACTATCGTAATTTTTGAATTTCATGAAATAATTTAAATATTTTAGTTTTTACGATTGTAAGAAATATTTTGTTAATATTTTCTACTTAAAAATATTTTACTGTGCATCAATAAATACTCATGTGTCTTTATATATAAAACGAGGATATCTATAAGCTGTTTTCTTCTGCTTCATTCTACGCATTTCATTCTACGCCTACAAAATAAATTCATGGCTTAAAGCAAGCAAAAAGTTACAAAACACTTACGTACTCAAAAAATATAAAAGTTAAGTAATATAAATATATATATTTAAAATTAGTCACATATGAATATTTCTTTACTAATTATTCTTTTCTCACATTTTAGAAAGTAAATTTATAGCGAATTTGATTGACAATAAATGACTGGTAAGTTTTAATTTCTTTCCCATCCTTCATTAAACAATTACTTAAAATGTTAAGATGTTTATAAAAAAAAAGTTTGCAACTTAGCATTTAACTTTCTTGCTGCATTCACAAAGCTGTAATTTTGCAATGCTGCAATTTATATTGTTATTTCATAATTTTGATACCTTTGATTAATGGAGTGCATGGCAAACTTGCAATACATAATTTTATTTGTGAAAGCAAATTACTACAGAAATTAAATCTAACTTATTTACATTTTATTAAAAACTTCTTGTATATACATATATACATACTCACACACACACACACACACACACACATATATATATATATATATATATATACATACATGCACAGCCATACGTAATACATATATATATACATGTAATATGTAATAATACATATAATAATAATATACATGTATATATATATATATATATAATATATATATATATATATATATATATATATATATACATATATGTGCGTATTGGATTGTTAGTTGAATAGTCAATTATGGAACACATTAGAAAGCAAATACTTTTTAAAATGCATAGAGAATTAAAGTAAATTTAAAATTACTAATAAAACAATTTTGAAAGTAATTAAAATCAAAAATATTAATTATTAAATGTTAAAACATAATCTTATATTTAAAAAATAAAGAAAGAAAATACAAAAAACTAATAATAAGAAGAATGCCTATTGAATAGCAATACGAGGATTTTGGGCGACGGACTTTGTAATTTTAATCCAAAGTTAATGATGAGGACGACACATGAGCTGGCGCATTCCTCTCCAAACTTTCACTCACGCCAACGGAAGAACCTGTGACCTCGACAGATTTAACAAGCTTCAGCTCCATTTTTCGGTGGGGCTTTAATGGCATCCGTGCTCGAACCCACGACTCGACGAAAACCGCAGGTTGCGAATCCGCAGCCATGACCACTAGGCCACGGAACGCGAAGGAAATAATAACGAGGCGTTACATTTCCTTTAAATTAAATAACGTCTTTATATGAATTTTGAATTTGTGTGGTTTTCTCAATAAAAGCATCAGAAATAGGTCTTTTGGATTATTTCTACTTATGAAGTTTGTCGAAAAGAATAATGAAATAATAATAATGCATAATAGTTCTTTGCATAGAAATATACGAAAGGTCTTTAGAAGAAGTGCCTCATAGTAACGTAATTTGTCATGGAATAACCAAATTTGTTTCTAGTACTCTTCAATCAAATTCAAATTCAAATATTTTTAATACTTTATTTCTGAATTTCATTAAATTTGAGGGAATTAAATGGTGTCATTACCATAAAAATCACACATATACCTTAAGATAAAATTAAATTTAACTCATGATTAAAATAAATACGCAGTCTTATACGCATCGATTAAAAATAAACTATATGAATGAATACATATAGACTCAAAAACTCTCATCTAGGTTTTAAAATAGTCATTAATATACATAAAAAATAAACTTACGGTATTCGACACCTGATGTTGAATATTTAAACTATCAAATTAGTAGAAATCGGACGAATCACTCACAAATGGGTCGATATCTTAATATGAAACATTATTCTAATCCTTTTGTATTGTAAACAGACGTTTTCTTCGCATGCTTAGTTTAATGTAATTTTTTCTGAGTGTTCTACTTTTTCTTCATCATTTTAAAAATGTAGCATATTCCAGCAAATTATTTCAATACACGATCTTTGTTTTTAAACATAACTCGCCTTACACATTTCTGTAAATTAAGTAATTTTATGTGTTCAATACTTCATAAAATTATTAATTAATTATATTACCATTAATTAATTTCATCAAAATATTTATATCATTTTCAAAGAGATAAAAACTCTAGTGATACCACAAACATTTTTGCAATTGGATTCAACAGTATTAGTAATATTAGTTTAGAACGAAAAAATTATTGATATCACCTTTATCAGAAAACGTCAATAATTTTTTTAATCTTCTCTTAAAAGATCCGCTGGATCGGAATTGAAATGTTTTAAACTTTTAATAAGCCATTGTTTTCGAAGAAATGACGTTTCTTTACGTCAGTCAAACTGTAAAGCAAATCATTTCCATTGAGGTGCGATAATTTGAACGCGATAAACTCAAGACGTAAAGAAAGTGAGGAAAAAGATATGCGTCACCTGTCATCACTGTTTTGAATCTAAATCGAATGAAATATAATTTTAAAGCATTTATCTTAGATCGCGAGATTTATAATTACAGCTTTTAAATAATGCTATTTATAATCTGAGACATTTATTTAACGATTAGATTAAGTTTTCGAATTTTCTTTTTATTAAAGAGATAATGTATTGAGAAAAAACACGTGACAACGTGTGCGTACATATATATATATATATTCTTTTTATTTTATTATGTAAAATTCTAGCTTGAGTATCAAAAGATGGATATTATACTGAAATTACGTTCACGAAAAAAATGCTTTGTTATATATTGTTGCATTACTTAATGTGCAGCTTTCTGACCTTTTGTTTTAAATTAATCCATTTAGTTTAAAAGTTTTCATTTTTTAATTACTGTAATACTATTGAAAGAAAAACAATTTCAAGAAGATGATATTTTAAGTAAAACGAAAATCCGAAAATTGAAGAAAAGTTTTTATTGTTGAATCTTTTTTCATAATAGTACTTGAATTTTCTGGCTTACAGTAAACTTGCATGTACAGGAAGAATTAGTAAAATTGTTTTTAATATAATACGATTAGGCATTTTCTCAAAATTAAATATATCAATTTCTTAAGTGAATCTGTAAATTCAAAAAAACTGAATCACTAAAAATCATCAGAGTAATATCTGAAAAATTATTTTCTTAACCCAAAGAACTTTTGTTTTCACACTCTTTCAGTCGTAGATTTTAATTTTAGAGGACTCTACTCATTGTATCCTAATATTGTTTTGAAATCTGTAGAATTCATGTGAAAATATTCTCTTCAATCGATTTAATAAATATCCAAATTCTAACAAAGAAATGAGATTAAACACATTTGCAATCTCACCTCGAAAGAAATAATAAAAACGAGTCTCCATTTTAATAAACAGAATGAAGTAGCTATAACTATAGAAAATAGATACAATTTACGAGTACAACTATCAAAAAATCTTAATCTATATTCGATGTATTTCTATCATTGTGACCGATTATACAAGTGAATTGTCAATACCTACATTCTGCGGCCTTAGTTACTCTACCCCTTTCGAGTAATCTCTCTGACTAATTTAATTCGTTATCTTACTTCTCAACAGTTTAGACGGAAATTTTATATAAAAATACTAATCGATACAATTTACCCAATTGTTACATATTTGCATAAATTTTGAAAAAATGAGCATAGACTCTCTGGAAGAATCCGCTGTTCAGAATAAAATTATGGAAAATAAGAAAATTTGAAAACAAGAGAGTGAACCTCACAAATAACTAATTATATTACAAACTATTCTGCTTTCAAAATTTTCTAGTCAAATGAAACTGGACAAATATTAAAAAAAACTTTCATTTGGGTGTAATTACCAGAAGAAAGGAAACCAACCAATAATACCGAGTGCCCACATAAAAGAAATTTTTCATCTAAATATGTGAATATCACATAAATATACCTCAGTATTTATAATCATAATAGAGGGATCAGTCCTATTTGCATATTGCGCAGTAATATGTAAGCAATAAAGCTATATTAATATGAATTACATAAATATGGGATAGTGAATGAAGGAGATATAATATTTTATTTTGTAAAATTCCTCAAAAATTTATTTCAAAAAAAAAATTCATTCCTTATATAAAACCTTAAATGTGATGTTACTCGTCGTATATATATATATATATATATATATATATATATATATATATATATATATATATATATATATATATATATATATTTAAGAATCTAATTACTAGTAAATTACAATTGTTATTGTTGATTTTCTTACGAAGGTCGTTCAATAAGTCCTCAGAAAATCCAAGAGATGGCCCTCGTAGCATCGAAAATGGTTTGTTTTTAGTAAGTATTATGACTCACTAGATAACTGCCTCTCAGTTAATTTCATGACATGTTTTCATGGTTATTACTGATTGAAGGAAGAAACTCGTGTTCATTTAGAAAAATGGAAAAAAATGTTTCAAATGTGGTGATAAAACACTTATATTTAAAATGCTTAACACTGAAAGAGATCAAAAATGTGTTGGATGAAGTTTGTGGAACATATGCTCCTGTATTTGAAACTGTTTATAACAGGGTAAATGAATTTAAACGGGGCCGTACATCCACAAAAAATGAACGTCGTTTGGGACGTCCAAAGGAATTGACTGTTTTCTCTTCACTAACCTTGAGGACTTTAACTGAGATTGATTGCATGAACTAAGCAATTTCTTCCCAATCAAAATGAAACGTGATTAGGGAAATTAGAGGCAGGTAGAAATAAAGTGAAGTGATCTAGATAGGAGAGCATATAAGCAGAAGGAAGTCTGGTGGATAGAGGCTGAGTGTTACTAGCGTTGAGTATATGTCTTACAGGCGGTAGATGAGATCAAGAGTTGCTAAGGGTGAGAGTGATCGTAAGGAAGTCAAGAATCACGTCAACTGCAACTGTAAAAGTTTCGGTAAGACATTCTTAATTCTGTATTAGTGAGACTAGCGAATATATCTAGGGGTACCTTGGAGAGCAGGAATTCATTTATCATTATAGTGCTATTGAATAAATATTGTGCGTGATATTTGTCTAACGTCTTGTATAAGTTATTGACTTTTTAGTATTAGTATATTTGATTGAGTTATGGCACAAGAGGCGAATAAGAATACTATTCCGTCACAATTTGAAAAAGAAAAAAAATCTTCATCCATCAAGACAATGTACCGCTGCACAGTTGTAAGGTTTCGATGGCCAACATCATGGAATTAAAGTTCACATTATTACAATGTCGACCATACTCACCAGATTGGGCCATAAGTGACTTTTTTATACAAATTTCCGAACTTAAAAAAAATGGCTCGGTGGACAATGGTTCACTTAAAACGAAGAGGTAATCGCCCAAACAGATGTCTATTTTGTGGACCTCTCAAACTCTTACTTTTTAGATGGCTTAAAAAATTGGAGAAACACTTGGAAAAGTGTATAGAGTTAAAAGGAGACTATTTTGAAAAATGAAATAAAAATTTCTACCTAAAATAATTTGTTTTCTATCTTTTTAAGGTCTTATTGAATGACCCTCGTTTTATATTAAAATTATTATATATCTTATTTTAATTTTATATGAAAATAAATAAGAAAAAATCATTCAAAGTATTTGTTGCTTACTCTGGAATAAATCTATCATCTATGCCTTAAATAAAAGAGCGAAATATTCAAAAAATATGAATAATTTTGAAAAAGAGACTGGATGGCAGGATTTTGCATTGTCTTACTCATGAAGCAAAAATGAATCAGGTTTGCAGCTGATAAGGACTAAAGTGATAGTGATGAAATAAATTTACAACGTCTCTATCGAAATTTTCTTATCAATAAGCTCTAGAAACTACCGTCTAGGATGTTAGAGAAAAGAATTCTTTTAAAAAAATTCAATAGTATTACGAACACTTTTGTAACGCTGTTTTATCTGGGAGGTTTGAACTTTCAGTTAAAAATTTATGGCTGATATATGGACTTCAATTTAATCCTATTTTATTCAAAAAATTTTATTCAACTAACAAAAATTCATATTCAGAGCCTACTGATAAGACTTAAAATTTTTTATTACAATTAACGGTGCATATTTTTTCTGGACATACAGATTTTTTTAAAAATTATTGATGGTATTTCTTCTGAATAAGTTTTAAATTAAAATTATTTTCAAATTATTTTTATTTGTATATAAATCACAAATGTTTCTCAATTACATTTTATAATTTTATCTTTTTTTAAGAATAAAATTTCATTTCCTGCTTTCAAAAATAATTTTTGATGACTTGAATTTTTTTTATATGTTCCAATCGCAAGATTTTTTTTAAAAAATTATTTTTAATACTGTATTATAAAGGAATAGGAATCTTATAATGATTTTTGTAGTTTCACATTTGCATATGAAATCAAATACGAATTTGAAAAACTCGTTACATACTTTATTGTTGCGCGTGAATTGTTTGATATCAAGGGTCATGGGAACAAATTCAAAAAAAGAATTGAATTGTTACAAAAATAGAAACAATAATAAATGACAAATATTGACTACCTTTGCTAAAATCCATGATAGTCCATGTGCTTTAAGAGAATACTTAAATGTACTGATGCTACGCGTGTAAGCGAACGTGCGTCTGTGCTCATAATGAGAAATTGACAATAGGCAAGAGTGAGCTTACGTTACGTATGCACAAACAACAATCTACATTAGTCACAATCAAAGTATAATCGTAACTTTTTCGCTATATAAATCATATTTTTTTTTCGTTTCCTTTTGACGAAGACATTTGAAAACGGAAGAGTGTGGCAAACAGAGATAAAGAAAATGCTTGTGATAGTAAAAGGAATAACTTGTGTTTATTTTATTTCTACTTTTCCTTAATTTTCATGCTTTTCTGTCAATTTATGTTTTCGATTAGTTTCCAGACAGAAAACTTTTTGAAACTCTTGAAATATTCGTCATAATTTGGTTAATTCAGTAGCATCATGTAGTTTCAAAGATTATCTCAAAAGATTGATATGAAAATGTTCCCTTTAATTTATTTTATTAGTCTATTAGTTAAAAAAAAATGATGAATGAAGTTGTGAGAAATGCCATGCTTACAATGTATTTAAGATAGTTCATTGTTACTCATATCGTATTTTATTTCTTGTTTATATGCAAAATATATACAAAATCATCAATACTGAAATGAACCGATGGAAATATTTTAACTAAAAATATTGAGATTAATTTTAGATCATTCTGAAAAGAAGGGACTCTTTAGCACTATGGATGTTTGCAAAAAAAATTTATTCTCATAAAATTACTATATACGGAATTTAAAACACAATATTAACCCAGTCATTTCATTTAATACACCTTATATAACCTGTCTAGAAGAACATTTTCCAAGATTCATCAAATCAAAGTAACTTACAAAATATGGAAGTAGCTTCCTCACATTTTATTTCAAGGTTATAAAGTTCTCAGATAAAATCTAGCTATCTAATCCTAAGAACAGCTGATGCAATATGTTCTAAGGTAAGACGCATCGATACATTTTTCAATTATTGACTCTGAGCACACAAACTCTTTATGGATCAATTGAAGCACTCTTTTATTATCTTATTTTCACAATGGCCACTTCACTTCACAAGCCGTCACTTCTGTCATACCACATGATCGTTAGAGCATAATCATTCGGATTTACTTTCTATCTGGACATAATTAGCTGAAGATAAGATATATTTTAACATTCATGGACAGTGTTCTTGATTATCGTATAAACCAATAAGGGGCAAATTAGTGCAAGATAAGAAATATATTTACATGTAGAAAATACTTTCTAATGGCTAACGTTGAGCATGATATTTACATTTTTCAATTATAGGAAGTTTTAGCTGAAGGTTAGGTATTAGGAGCACTTCAAGAACTGATTGATTAGCATTGATACCATTAAGGAGCACATTAGTGGAAAATAAGATATTTTTTAACATTCATGGATATTGCTTTGATTAGGATGCACAAATACAAAAATTAACTGAATATAAAAGATTAGATATAAAAGAATATTCTTAACTTAATAATGGCTTACATTGCTCATAAGTCCTTCATTCTTAATGATAAGAAGTTTTGACTGAAGTTTAGATATTATTGGGTCATCGAGAACCTTAATATCTGCGGCATATTTAGAGAACTAAGTCACTTTTATTAATGCAGTTAAAAACACTATTGAAAGAGCTATTTTTAAGCAGCAGTTGTAACTAGGAAAAAGTTATTTTCAAGACACACAAAGCATTATAAATTACATTTGTTACTGTGAAATCTTCATTCAAAGTGAAATATTGATTGGTAAGCAAAACAAAAAAAATTCAAGGCTTAATAGATATCACTTCAAAGTCATGAGAGAGAATATGTATTGTTAAAAAGCACTGAAAAGCAATTTCAAAAGGCGCAGTTTTCATTGAAAGTAATCGATTCGAGGATAAATTTGTTTTCACATGAAAGGGTTACTTTTTTTTCTTTGAACAATGTAATTGAGGGGAGTAAACTAATTCATAAAATAAGGTTAAATATCTTTTATAATTTTATTGATCTATAAAACAACTTGAAACATAGGATTCTAAATTTTTTTATCTTATTTTGGAAAAAAAATATTCCTTTTGAATACCACGCAATTGGAAAACATTTGAAAGTCGTTCGAACTGGAAGTAACCAGATCCTCCTATCTTTTCGAAGATGATGTGAGACTCTTCAGCCATCTTATCAGAATCCTTTGCAAAGAATAGGAAAATTGAAATTAGATCTTCTTACATTGAATAACATATTGATTATGTTGTCCCTTTTACAAAAGTGATGAGTAAATAAGGAAGTGTCAAGTTGTTTTTGAAGCACATAGGTAAACAATGTGCTTAAATAACTGTGGCTATTTATTTTTCTTGGTCGTTAAAGATATGATGAATGAAACAAAACAAAAAACTCAAAATCAAATTCTTTAATTGATTGAGCTATTAACTTAAGGCTTGTAATGTAAGGAATTTTTCATAGCGTCGCGAAGCTGGCTACAATAGTAGAGTTTTTCCAGATATATATTTATTATTCCTCGAATATATTTCCATATTTTAAAAGTGAATACTTTGTCGTTTCCTTGGTGGAATAAAAAAAATAGTGATTGACTTTCATGAGCAGCATGGAGTAAACGCTTTGAAACACAATAATATTTTTTTGTAATTTTCATTGAAATAAATATGATAGTTTTGTTTGAATTTTTCAGCTCCCCCTTAACACTTACAAAAGAAGTTAAAATGATTTTTCTTAGAAAACTTGCTATTTCTGCAGTACATTATTTTTCTGTTTTCCTTCATTTTTTCAAAATTATTTTAATTTAACACGTTTACAGACGTTAAATATTAATAAGATACACATTTTTACGCTACAATACAAGGCAAAAAAAAACTCTAAAGAAAAATCCTCATAACTGTTTCAATTTTGAATCGTATGAAGCTCTTTTCTTCGCTTTTACCTTCAATAAATCCTATAGAAAAGAATATCGTTTTGCATACCGTACCAATACGTAAGTATTTTTATCGAAATTCATGCTGAAGTTGTATTAAAATGCTACTGTAAGATTTTCTATTATTATAATTAAGAGATATTTGTGTATTAATTGTTTGTTTTTATCCAGTAATGGACATAACAGTTTGTAAAAATGTTTCGTTTTACATTTTCTTCAACATTCATAATGCTTATAATTTCAATATTATTTAATTTAATTTTGTCACACTAATCAATTGTTTGTTATAATTAATAAAAGTTTTTATATATTTTTGCAGCTTTATAACTTATATAAAATCACTACGTCCATATTTAACTAAAGACTAACATTTTCCCCAAGCCAATCTAATAACTTCTACAAAGTTCTAAAAACCTTCTCATATTTAATAGATATAAATATTTATAAATAGAAAACTTTGTCTTGTAAGGAAGTACGAAAATAAATGGGAATTCCAACACTATTTATCTTAGGCGAGGAAGAACAACGTCATCCGTCATGATTAAGAAAATCCATTTGAGATAAGACGTTAACAAAGACTTTATTTTATTTTATACTTTGTATCTATTCATCCTCATCAACTCGAGTGAAAATTTTCTTAAAAGTTTAATATGCATCCAAACAAACGTAACACGACAGCTTGAGACACATTGTCCACAAAATCTATTGCCATATTCTTAAAAACAAAAATAAGTATTTATTTAAAATTAACGGAGCATGAAAAACAAATGAAATATTAATGAAGCATAATATCTCATTGAAGTCTCTCTCGACTGATACAGCCATAATTATTATTTTATCACAGTTTCAGTCGATGATAGCTTGAGATAGATAATAACCTTTTTCATATTCTTAATGCCAGGATAAGAATTTGTTTAAAAATAACAGAGATTGAAAAAATTAGAATATTTTAATGAAGCATAATATCATTAAAAGCGCAAAGGCGTTTTGTGCATTAATAATTAATGTTTTTGCACACTTTCAGTAAGGAGATATATTTCAAAAATGCATCCAATAATAACTTTTATCACTCACAAATTACAAGAAAATTAATCTATAAATTTCTAACTTTAATTGTTTCACATTACTAATTACTGAGAATTAAAATTTATTTGTAAATTACGAAAATGTAACTTATAATTGAGTAAAAAAATTACGCCCAGCGTAATATATGGATTTAATATTTTTATTTCACTCCTTTTATTACTGAATCTAATTTGTTTTTCGTAATAATATCATTTTCATCGTAATTAAAAGTGTTTAGTTGGTTATAAAGTGATTAATGCTTTCCGTAAGAAAATTTGGAAATGTCATATAACAATTAAGATTCTAGTGATAAATATTAATATTAACAATAATAAATAAAATGTATATATTATTATACTTTAAATGATTAAGCACTTTAAAAATACTGAACATAGAAAAAAACATTGTTTCAGATGTACTAAATTATAATTTTTAGAATGTTAAAAATTCAAATGATACGCTTTATAATTAATGATTATTATATATGATTAGATTTTTTGCTATATATTATTTTCCCTTATCACATATATAATCGTTTGTGAAAAACGTTTTTCTGTTTAAAATGGATTTAATACCAATTCTAACACACATATTTTTCAAAGCGCATTACATTTCCCAACAAGCATTTTGTTTATTTTCAGCTATATTATATTTTTTTTAAAATTCTTTTTACAGAAAGAGAAATATATTTAATCCAAATCATTTAATTTAATGTAACTTCGGATGTTCAGAATAAATCAAATATAATAAACGTAAATGCTCTAATACTGCCTTTATTCTCGTAAAATAGTATATTTATCATACTTAAGGATAAATTTGATTTTATTTATTCTTATGAATTTACTTTAAAAAGCAATGTAATTAAAACAACATTTTCTACAAATATGTTACTGTCTTTTTAAATCTACTTTAAATGATGAATTCAATGCCTTTCCTGTATTTTCCTCCTTCCATATATATATATATATATATATATATATATATATATATATATAACTTATTTTATATTTATTTAAATCCCAGAAATTCATCACAGAATATCCAATTACTTAAAATTCAGACCATAGAGTAATGACTTTAATAAATTGAAAATCCTCAATATCAAATACCAAATGTTTTGTACTGTCTTGTTTTCTTTAATATTTAAGAAGTCGATTCTAAATGAATTAATTCTAGAAAGCCTTTATTATTTAATCGATCATCAGTTGAAGGGAAAATTGTTAGCATTAACACATTGTTTCAGATTATTCAGTTAAAAATATTGTTTTCTGATTATTTTATCCCATTTCTATTTTCAAAACAATAGTTGTATAATAACAATAGTTGAGGATAATACTCTATTGCTAAGAAGGAAAAACTGCAAACATTTTCTTTAGGAGATAAAACACTTAATGCATTAAAAGTAAAAAAATGACAAATAAACAAACGTATCCTGCAGATAAATGCCTCACCTGGAAATAAAAATTAAAAATTTTAGATCCTCAATTTTATTTTTTCTCTTTTAATTTTAATTTTTTTTCTTTTAATTTCTATATCTTCACTAAGAAATATTCCTTTCAAAATTGTTTTTATCTAATTTTCCCGCTAATTCTTGCGCTAAATGTCAATTAGTACACATTTGATGATGATACACTCGAACTGAAAATTGAAAATACTTTTAAAGTACTTCCGTTTCTTGATAAGAAGGTCTTACAGTCAGCAGTTACCTAATCCCATTGTTTCTCCCATCGGGAACAAAAAGCTAATGATAATTTCCATCGCTACTCTTTTATTTTGTCAACAGAAACACAGGTCCTTTTGAGCAGAAAAAACGTGCTTCTCATCATTTAGATTGTCAAGGTTAGTTAGTGAACAGTCAAAAAGAAATGAAAAATTAAAAGACAAAGTTTGATATGATCATGTGACAGAGAACGGCATGATATGTGTTCCTAAAATATAATGTATGAATTAATCAAACGCATCTAAAACAATTAAGAAGTGTAAACAGTTTGACAGTTCTGAAAATAATGTTAAAATACATCAGTATTTCTATAATAATCAGATAAGTAGCCACTTCAAAGTATTATCTTAATTCCCCGAAAAATTTCTTTGATTGTATTCTGAGGGACAGCTTTCCAAAATACAACAGTGGTGGAAAAGGAATGCAACAGAGTTATAATTTTCATTTATGTTTGTAAAGTATGGTTGCGATTTCTTTCACATTATATCAAAATAATACTTCAGAACATAAAATGGTTGTATGAAAAAATGTGTTACTCTATGTTTTTTTCCTATCAAACTAACCTTGTGATACAGCTTATATATAACATATACCTCATATTTATAATATTTATATATAACATAAAAATTATACAATAAACAATCAACCATCGAATCTGAATGCATCAGATGTAGGATTTCTTTTCTTCTATATTTATTGTATCAGAAATATACTGAATAGTAAAGACCATGTTGAAGCTAATGTTAGAAACTTATAATTTTCATTGGTACTATGTATAATACTTAATAACGCTCTGAACAATTATTCTTTGTCTCTCTTCAATTATAATACAGTTCGAATTGTTTTCTGGAGTCTTGTTAGTTAAGTTAAGAAAACAATAAAATTTTTCATTTACAGCCTGATAGAAGTGACTGAACTGTATGAAAAGTCCAAAAATTATCGATACATATTCATTTACTCTAAGACATCGTTCTAAAATACTTAAATCTTGTTCCATTGTTTTTATTGCGAATTACATATGGCATAAACATATCGAAGATATCTATCTAATTAGATCTTCTACAGTTTCAGAAAATGTCATTTGAATGGGTGAATAACATACTCTGACATTACACGAACTATATGATAAACTTCTTCGAAATTAGATTCTCTCTTACAATATATTCTCGAATTTAAAACTATTTATCATCAGTTTACATTCATCACTTTTTTATTTTTCTATAACTATTATAACGTACACCCCTTTAGAAGGACATAAAAATTCAACTAAAACAACTTAGGTCATATCAATAAAACAAATAATCAATCGCAAGATTTTGCTTCATTTCTAATTAAAAGCAAAATCCTTATAGCAAGAAGAATTATTTTGTTTTTGTGGTTTGAATCCATCGAAAAAAGACGTGTTTGGCACATGTGATGAACTTGACATTGACGGAAACTGAACGAAGTTTAAACAACTGCAGTAAAAAAAAAAGATGGTACCATAAAAAGTGACCAACTTCCATAGCATTTCATTGAAATTCTGTTAGCGAAATGTGATATCTTACTGCAAACACATATAAGCGAAAAGTGGCGAAAACAATTTCTTATTTTATGGATTTTTCCAGGAAATCTTTCGATATGGCAGTTTTATGGAGCACTTCTGATTCCTTTTCATTGCATTTCAACAATAACGAATATATATAAGGATCTGAAAATTTCATGATATATTACTCTTAAAGAAACATCCAAATAAATATAAAATTATGTAAAATCTCTCTCCTATACCTTCATGGAACATCCTGGAGAATTATGTGATATTTTGATGGGAATCTCAATGCCAAGAGATTCATCTTTAAACAGATAACTTATATTTCTATAAGAACCAATGTCATGTTCCAGAATGTTTTAAAAGCTATGTTACTCTTGAAATATATAAGTTAAATACTATTGTTTAAATTTCAATTTTCTCCATTTTATTATTCAATTTTAAAAATCAATCTTTGGATGGGCCTATAAGGGACTTGGGATTTCATGAGATATTACTCCCAGAGAAATTCCTCGTCTTCTTTAAATGAGTACGGACGCATCGCACCTGAGGAATTCTAATAATTTTTTCTCCTTCTTCCATCCTCCCCTATATTTCTCTTTGATAAAATAGTTGTACCTTAACCTTGAGTTTGGCACAATATGTCCCACGAGGACCCAGGGCTAGAAGTTTTAGATAAGCAATCAACCTCAGAAAGATGTTCAAATAAAGATATTATTAAAATTAAAATATACATAATAAGATTTTACGTAATCTTATTCAAATAAAGATTATGTAAAATCTCGCCTCGGTGTAATATCTTGGAGAGCTTTGTGATACCTTTTCTGGGTATCGGATTGCCAAGAGATTTATCTTGAATAAGTTAACCGATCCCAAGATTTCAATTAAACTCAATCCAATATTCCAGAATATGTTAAAATTTAAGATGCTCTTGAAATACATACGTTAAATATTATATTTTAAATTTACATTTTCCTCATTTTATAATTTCATTTAAAAAAATAATCCTTGAAATATATAAATGAAATTACTTTTTATATTTCCTATATTCCTTTAAAAATAACTTACTTTTTACATACATCACTTTTCATTTCTTATAAATTATTTGATTTCACAAAGACTTGTTTTGTACCTTAAAGTTAGGCTTTTAAACAATAATATGATCGCATGAAATTAAAAGAATACAAATCAACAAAAATTTCGAACTTTTTATTAATACATTTCATACAATCTCAAAGCTACTGAAAACAAATAACATTCTTTTTTTTCAAAATGAATTTTAAAAGTATTAAATTATCCATTACTTTCCAATTACCATAAAAATACTCCTCTTATAATTCTTTATGCAACTCTCCATGAATTTAAATAGAATTAAATAACAATATTTTCATGCAAAATAGTTTACCTTAAAAAAAGACAAATGAAAGAGAAGTTTCTGAAACTAAATTCAATAATTATTTTTCAAATGGAAGTACTAGTAATATTTTCAAGACTACTTAAACGCTTTGAAGTAGTAGTCAGCAATATTTGTATTGTATTCACGTTATTCATTTTTTTTATATAAACTGAATATTTCAACATAACACACAAACATTGAATGAAACTAGATCAAAAAATTTATTTAGGTAAACTATAAACAGCAATTGTATTTAAGTTATTCTTTTATGTAAGTTACTACTTACACAAAGTAAGTTACATTCTATATTGTTAAAAATTGTTTCGTTTAAATCGACAAAAGCAAGCATTGCACATTGTTTAAAATAAGTAAAAAATGTCATCATTTGAAGAAAAATATTTTCATAATACTTATAATAAACCAGATAGCAACAGATGTATTTCATTCAATACTGGCTATGCTCCTTAATTCAAAAAAATGATTCTATTTGAAGTAAATAATTTTTATTAAAAAAATAGAGATTTTATACATTTTTACAAATAAAGACTGCACTATTTTTTTATTTATATGTTCCAACAAATGCTTACAGAGATTCTTTGTAATTTTGTTTTAAAAAATATGTGTTGGAAATTGCATTAAAACTAGGTATCCGAAAGTATTATTTGTTAATTTTTTTGTATTTACGGTATTAAATAACGCAATATCCATAGTGCAAAGAATACTATTTAATGTTTGTCATGACAAACTCATACACTATGTCAATACATTTTTTCACTTTTGATTTGCAGTAATTGTCATATTCAGATCCATTCTTTTTAAACTCCCCCCCCCCACACACACAAGCATTATATAATATATAATCATCATTATACATTTTCCTTGAAGAAGAGTGGCGATTGAAAAAAAAAATGTTTTTTTGAGAATTAAAAGATTTCTCACTCAATTCCATTAAATTTGTATATCAATCACTGATTAAAAAGCCATTAAAGAGACATCAGTGTTTTTGATACTTTATTTATTGTGATACAAATGTAAAAGGGCAGGACTTAACTTGGACTGATATTTTAAATAACAAATTTTCCTTGAAATTTTTGAATTAAGCAAAAAAGGAAATCAAAAAAATCTTTAACTATAAACAGTTTCTATCTCTTAATTTGTTAATTTTTTCTAACAAATCTTTAAGTTAAATAAATGGAAAAGACTTATTTATTCACTTCGAACAATGGAATTAGAGCGATAGTTGAGAGATAGCAATAGTGACTGAAAACTGAGTTCTGAACTAAAGTGAACAGTTTCTTTTCCAAAAATTTGAAAAGTATACCGTTTTAGTGAAAGAACCGATTAGACAATTTCTTTTTCGTTTTTTATGATTAACATTTGGGTTATCTACTGTGAGAATTTCTTTCTTCTTGACTTCCTTTTATTTTTGATAACGTTGCTATGATCCCAAAAACCCCTTTATTAGCACGTGTGTGCTTATAATGCCATCTTTCCACATTGACGATTATAAATAAATAAATCACTCAAATTAGCATCAATATAAACTATGAGGGCAGGAATGAATACAAATACTCTTACCACTTATTTCAATTTCATATTTTTGTGAGCTGACAAGTTTAATATATTGTCGCAATTAACTTTTCAATGTAAAAAGAAACAAAAGATATACTTCGACACTGAAAGAAAACAAAATAACACCTACGTTGACCTAAATAGAACTGTATCCTTATTCAGTGCAAAAATGTGAAAAATCTATCAACTTCGAATTCGTAAGGGAACTGGAGTGAAATCATTTTTCTCCCCTTAGCAATTCTAAATAACTCTGTTGAAATGTAGAATTAGTTTTTTTAGAGAAGCAAATAAAAATCAACAGAATATGCTTAATATAATTTCCTTAACTGAATACACATCTTTATATTTTAATATGAAGGTAAAAGGGCACTTTAAAGAATAAAGAATTTAAATATTTTTTGACTCCTACAAACAGTGTATCATGGTAACTGCTAAAATATTGCAAATGCTTCTAAAATAACAATCCTTTGAATTTTTTCCATTTTACGAAAGTTATATCTTTTTTTTACATTTCATGTAATTTATATTATTACAGAAAGAAAAATTATTCATGCATACGTTGCTTGCTTTTTTCTGACGATTCTTATATGTTTCCTATAAATATGTATTTTTAAATACGTTTAACGTAACTTTTTTACACCTATATTTACTCTTGAATATCATCAATTGCACTATTCGAATCTCTCAGTGTATCAAAATGGTCAAAAACATTTATAATCTTTAAGTAAATGAAAAGATTTCTCCCTAATAATGAGTATATTTTTTTTAAAAAAATCACAGGTACAAAACTATTAAAAGTCATAGCTAGAATAAATATGGAGTAAATATTCCACCAACTAGAATAAATAATTTAATTCTAGAATAAGTATGCCATCAACATAAAATAAGTATAAAATAAATATAATATTTTAACTATCAGAATTTCACAGGATATTCTCTTAAAATACGCACCTGACTTTTTTTTTCACGATATTGTACATCAGTCGAGAAATGTAATGTATAGTCAAAGATTTCAAAACAATGTTATATTTTTCCTGAATATCTAATAAAACGAAAAGAGCAAATCTAAAAAATTGACGGATAGTTCACATTTTTAAAGAGTCATTCAGCAGTAACTATTAAATTCCGTGATCTGCAATAATAATACGTCTCTGAAAAGAAATGATTCGCAAGTATAACACTCTAAGACAGTTACTGCTTGAATATATTTAAAATCTTTGAAATATATGTAGTAGAATTATGTTGCATTTTGAAATAAAAGGTTCGCATAAAATAAAATTTTTAAAGTATTCCTATGGAAAAAAATTTCATAAATAGAAACAATGCAGATACATTCGTGAAAAATATATACACTTAACCTCTTGAGACCCAAGACCCTATTCTTTGAACAATTTAACTCTAATATGAGATAAATCGTCTAAAATGTATTGCAGAACACTATATACAGCCGTTTTTTTAAATTTATATAAATTCATAATTTTTGACAGTCCATTATAATGGACATTGGGTCTTATGTAGTAATTACATGTGTTACTGATTAAATATACAACATAATTTCATTGTTCACATATTTAAAATTGTTTATTAGCAATTTTTAATTGAAAAAAATAAGTCAAAGTATCGTAAAATTTAATTCAAACTGCTGACATACCTTCAATTGCTGCTTTCTACTTGTCCGCCATTTTTAAATGCTTGTGGAGCAAGGATCCTGCCTAATAATTTCAAGTGTTGCTAAATAGATGACAGTACTGGACCATCCAATATAATGGAGTGCTTGATCTTAGGATGTAAAAATGTAAATTCTATCTCTACATGTAAAATATAAATGTCCAGTAGAATGGACATTGGGTCTCAAGAGATTATGGAAATATTCGCACATATTTCTAAATGCTATTAAAACCGTATTTCAACAGTTATTCGTGTTTACTTTTTATATTATCAAAATTAATTGTTTTCTGTTTCTTCATTTAATCTTGGGCTTTCATTTTAAAATAATTTTAAATCATATATAAAAGTTACTTCACATTTTCAGCCTTTCGTCATTTATTGAATTTTAAAAAGAATTCAAAGTTTATCTAGCTTGACAAAAAATATTTTTACAAACAGTTTAAAGTCTTTTTAATCTGGTGAAAATGAACTTGTTTTTGAAAAATGATAAAGAGTAGGTAAAAATAACTTTTGCTGTGTTGAAAAAAGTACTTGAACAAGGAAAAAAATGTATGCATATACTCGTCTCTCTATATACCAAGAAATCATGATAATAGACCAATGCTAAAATTATATTTTTAACCCGTGTCATCAGAGATAAACGAAAAAGAAGCTAGTTAAGCTGTTATACTTCAACAACCACTCGTTAAGCGATATTTTTAGTGATTAAAAGGATTTTAGAGAACATAAATTCTGTGATACTATTTCATATATTTTGCTAGCTAAGAAGTTTCCCGAAAGTTTATTTATAAAATTTAGTTTCCAATTACTTTAGCCATTATAAAATCGTTGTCAGTATCAAATATTTCTCTTATATTTTCAGAAAATTTAAGTTTCCGAAGCAAATTGAAAAAATTCGCTTTTACCAAAAGACATATTTTGAGAAATTGGAAGAAAAAAAATAATCTTTTACAAAAATATTTTACTCGATTATTCTGCTTTCCCATACCTAAATTTTATGACTAAAATGCTGCAAGCTACTAGTTTTAATTTGTTTTATGCTGCCAAATTTTGATTTAAAAATCAAACAAAATATCAAAAACGATAAGAAATGATATCATATATCGATTTCATCGTTCCAAATTCAGCCAGAAGTTTCAAAATGTATACAAATTCGTTTTATGTAGTGTGTTCCTTCTCATGCAATGCAAACTAATATATAATGAAAAGATAAAAAATAATAATAAATTTAGCACTTTTTTGATGTATCATAACAGCTTATATCCAAAACTAAAATCAAAGTTAATTGCTACTTACTGTTGAAACATGACCGAAACTTCTTTGGGATATGAAAGAAAACGTCCTGAATGTTAAATTCATTCACAAAGATTATTGTATCTAACTTCTTTAAAATACGTATGAATTATCCAATGTAATATGATTTATTTCACGGAAAAAGTCGCTCCCTGTGAAGTATATATTAAAACGTTTTATAAAAAATGTTTTAGTCACGATTCGAAGTGAAAGTACCAAAAATGTACAATGTTAACTTTTTCAATAGAAGTTAGGATGCAATATATCAGGTTGCTTCAACTTTGATAACATATAATCAAATCTTTCATATAAATATCAATATCATATATCCCGGGATCTGAAACTGTATTTGATTGGTTCGAAATCGTTCTTACACGTGATTCACAAGTAGAGTGGCTTAAGAGAATATAACAATGCACCAATAGCTATAAGACTCGTGGATCGTAAAAAGAGAAAAACATTCCATTTAACTGTTTTCATTTAAAACAATCACCTCTTGAAGATGAAATTATTTTTGTTGCTGCACTAAGTCCACTTCTGCATCTTACATATAACTTTTCAACCTTGTTTTGTCTGTTTGTCGTTGTTTCATGGTAAAGCCAGCCAGCTTGTCGATATGTTTCTTTGCTTTTCTCTACTGAAATAATTCTGTAGCTATGATTCATGAAACCATTTTATCTTTATCACCAACATTAATAGCTAGAAGTATACACAGAATTTTCAAACTAAAATTATTGATATTTTATACTCGGTTATATATTTCTTATATAATACATATGGTAAAATATCATCAAAATTAATTTTATATTTTATTACTGAGATAACTACTTAAATATCTTATTAAGTGTAATGAATTTAATTAAATATATACCATCACCTTATGCAGAAATTCGTTGTCATTTTCTATTGTATACAAAATGGACAAAGAGATAAAGTTATGGATACAAAATCTTACTTCCTTTTTGAACATCATATTTTTGCTAATTTCATGCATGCATTAAAAAACAAATATCAAAATTGAATGGATGTCGAACCAGATACATATTTAATGTTTTTTGGAATCTTAATTTTTATTATAACCATTTCATTTACAAATTAATTTTTTATGAAATTCATTTAAGACTGGAATAATTCATAGAATGAAAAATAATTAGCTTGAATGCATGAAAATATTTTGTTTCATCACAATAAACAAAATTGTTAAGGGTCAAAGAAGAGTAAAATGAACAACAAATAAAAATGAATCGGTAACTGTCTCTCTGTTATAAAACTTAAGATTTGCTGATCTACATTCAAAAGAGGCTCATTTACTACTGTTCATTTTTTATATGCCATACTTCAGAACATAATCATAGAGATATAATATTATAAAATCTTTTCTTTTTTCGTCTTTTGAATCTTCATTATTAAAATTAGATTAATTCTTTTTAGATGTCTTCTCTAAAGCTAAATATAATTACATTTTATTTTAGTTTCTTATCTATCTCATCAAAAAATAAACATTAAGAAGCTTCAAAGGAAATTTCCAAATAACGAGTATTAAGGTGCGTATGTTTATAAATTGAAAAATAAGTGGTTTTATGTATAACAATTCCAAGAAATATTTTTAAATTACATAAAGTGTGTTTCAAAAATAGCCTCCCATATCCTATTCTTCTCAATGAAATGAGCTCTATTCAAAGTATTTTCAGTCTTCGAAGTTAAGTTCTTTTTTTTTGCAAGTTGTAAAAGTTTGTTTTCTCGAAGATTTTTGGAAATATACACTTTTTTTAAATAGAAAAAATCTGTCAATTGCTTTTTATTATTTATTAATTACAAGCATACTGAACCTGGAAAGAAAATTAAAACTGAATTTTCAGTTCCCGTTACTGCACAAATTCTTTACACATAGAATGCATAATGCATACCATACATATATATATAACACATGAAAAATATTTAAAGTGAAACGTACTAAAAAAATATTCATTATCAAAACAGATATATCGATAAATCGTAATAGCCATACATAGGGTATACATTGAAAAACATAGTACATTTTCTTTGTAAAATTAATTCATTCTCTATATTTTCATTTTTAAGAATACTTAGTAAAACACAGAAATAATTTTAATGATGTGTAACGCAACTAGTCTAGAAGCATTTCATTTTTCTTGGATCCTATCTATTTTAGAGCATGATTTATTACATCATTGCTAGACTCCGTTGTAAAGTGTCTCCATTTGCACAAAACACTAACAATTTGAGAAAATTGAATGTTATAAATCTATTTGTTTGCTAGAAAAATATTGAAAACAATTCAGAAAGGAAATAAGTTTGTTTGTTAGCAAATGATAGCTTCAAATGGACGAATTCGTTTCAAAGAATTTCTTTTTTAAACATTTTTTAGAACAAAGAGTGAATAAAAATTAAGATGCCTATATTAAGCGAAATTTACTTACAAAGGATAATTGAGATATGAAGCAGATTATCTTTGTAATAAATAAGTAATAAAATAATGCGTTTTTAATTTGTGATGGAGAAATACATCTTTTGCTTTTAATTCTGAACATGATATTCTGAATTATACAGAAATACAGTTATTTAAAAACTATATTTACTCCAATCAATAAAAAATACTGAGACATTTTTTTTAAAAAAAAAAATGTTTTCCCCTAATTTTTATACTGAAGCTTACGATGTCGGTAAAGTCTAAAAGTCAAACTACACAGTGGAAAAAAAATCGATATTTCGAGCTCAAATCATTTACTTTATCATGACAAGGAGATATAAATCAAACAACATATCAGGTTCAAGTGTAAAAAGAGCGTTTACTTATTTTCAAAGTAAATATCAAAACTCAATTCACTTAGTGATTGCTTTTTTTCTTGTAAAAGTACTTTTTTTTTTCTTGTAAAAGTAATTTCGTTTTAGAACCGAAGAGTAAAGAAAAAATAACGTAATGCTCAATGAAAATAAAGAATACAAGAAATTCTATCATCTACGCTTTGACCAAAAAAAGAAGCGTTTTTGTCTCAGAACCGGGAAACAAAAAAAAAATCTACTCGTCTTGCTTAGTAAAAGAGGATAAAAACAGAGATTTTGAATAAAAGGAAACGCTATTCATTGATTTCATTTATATTTCATAACATATCTTAGTTTTCTTTTCATGTTTTTGATAAAATTTATATACATGGAAATTTTGAAAACTCAGTCAGCAAAAATATTTACAGTTTTATTTTTGTAAAAATTTCTTCTAATTTTTTTTTGCCACGTTCTGTTCTATAGTGAATGATTGTGAAATTTAATGGCAAAATAGTCAGGCTATGCTAATCTGTGATAACTGTGGTTTTAAAAACTGATTGAAAAGAGAGAGAGTAGGAAATAGAGAAAGATCACCAGGGTATCTTTTGTGCACGTCATTCATGTATACCAAACACAGTAAACCCCAAAAAATGGGGAAAAAGGCCACTAGGGGGGCTCGGGTGAGTTATGTCTGTACCTACCTAAAGAAGGTACGCTCCTGAGGGGCATCCCTTTCTACAAGTCAAAGCCTTAATACCAATCATTATCACTATTTAGAAACAATTGGATTTATCACATTAAAAAAAAACTAATTCCTCTCTCTTCCCTCCTTATAAGAGTGATATACTTTTTTTTTTCAAAATACTTGAATTTTCACGAAACAAACGATACAATTCTCTAATAAAATCTACATTGCTTCCGAAGTCGACAGAAGCGCAAGACTGCTAAGCGTGAAATACTTACAGTAGCTTCATATGTTTTCAAAAAAAAAATTTAAGTACCCTAAAAATTGTGTGTATGTTCTACCTGCTCTTCTAAGTTTAACCTTCAATATTTCTATACCATATAACTGCTGATTAAATACTGGAACCTACTGAGTCAGCGAATCGAATATTTCTCTAAGACTTCTATAAAAAATCACGTTGCAAGAAATGAATAGCTTACCAATTTGTTGGAAAAGCTTAAAAAAAAAATCTGAAGCATATAAATTAGCTGCAAAATATTACAATTTTCTAAGAACTTATACAATACTGTCAAAGAGAAAGGAAAGAAAATTGTTATGCAAAACAAATTAATTGAAGATTTTTGTTGAACAATGATTCACTTTTACTTGGCTTTTACATGACTGATAAAGCATTTTGAATTGACTTCTATCGGAGATGAGACTCTTAATTATTAGCCACAATTAAGTGACAAAGACAAAAAATGATCTGACACTTCACTTTCCTAACTTCCGCACCATGTCAAGTGAAACTCTGAACTCGATAGTTTGAACAAACATTAGCTCCACGTATTAGATTACACGCAGTCTTCAGTGGAAATAGAGCATAAATAAGTGGCTCGAAGCATTTTCAGAATTACGTGTTTTGTATCAACAATACTGTGAGGATGAGTATGCTTCTAATAAAGTTTAAGGAAACTCCTGGCCCTAAATTTTAAAGATGAAAAATCCATACTTTTAAAAATTCAAGTTACCACAAGAACATTTTCAACCCGATGATAGCATCTACTGACCAATCCGTTACTACAGTCAATCTCAATAAATAGTTCATTTTACTAGTAAAATACCAAACTAATACACGATAGTCATATGTACTGTACTCGAATTAATCTTGTCATACACGGTTGTTTTTAAGATATAAACTAAAAGTATCAACATCCTCGTATGCCAGCAAAAAAAAAAAAAAAAAAACACGGGGCATGCAAAAGTAAATTAAGAGCTTAATTAAGAAAAAAAGAAAGAACGCTAGAGAAACAAATAATAATTAACCTAAGACAATGGAAATAAAGTCTACAACTAAATAAATGTTAAATGGATCCTAAAATAATGAAATTACCAAACTGGTGAAATTGTTTAAACATTTCTTACTTTTTGAAATTGATTCATGGGTGTAATTTTTAAAATGAAATCACCATCCTGAAAAATGAAATATAAAAATTAAATAATAAAATTAGAGTAAATTTCATCACAAAATAAAAATATTTTATTAGAAATCTTAGTATCCTAAGAATTTACTTATATTGTCACGTAAATAATGGAGCAAGTCGAATTGAACACACAATAAATTTCTGAATAACGTGATTTATTAACAGGTTAAGAGCAGCTACATTTGGCTGAGAACTGTCTCAGATCGAAAATCTATAGGGTCATATTTTTTTACATTAGATAATTCCAGAATACCTTTCTGATAACGTAAAGAATATTCTGGAAGGTTTTAGAAAATATATTTAGACCTTTAATGTGAATTTTAATGTTGTAAGCACTGAGTTCTGAACTCAAGAACTCCCGTAAATAGTCAAGCATTTTACCTCTGCGTCATCGGTGCTTGCAAGCTTAGTGGAGTTCTCTCCCCTTCGTCCTGCTGTTTCTGCGGTGAGACTCTCGTCAGCGAGAGTGTCATGGGTCCTGAATAGACTCGAAAGGATGGCGCCTTTCTTCGGCAACTGGATTAACTTCCTCTAGCATTAAGCTCGTAAAAAGCAGTAGAATCATTTGGAAACTGGATCTGGATGAATCAGGATCATAGCAGGACTTCATTCGAAGAATCTGTACCACATCTATTGTCCTTCGCCACTTCGAGAAATGGACGCGGGAAAGCTTGATCATCGCGAACTGAATCAAATCAAAGTCTTGAACTTGATATGTTACGTCGGATATTTGTCGGAGAACTTTATATGATCCAAAGTATCTTTTAAGTAACTTCTTCGACATCCCTACATTTCACACAGATAAGAAAATCCATACGAGATCTCCAGGTTTAAAGAAGACTATTCGGTGTTTAGAATCATACCGTCTTTGGTCCTTTTCTTGTGCTTTTAAGCATCGTAATCTTGCCAACTATCTAGATCCTTCGGCTCATGATCAGAGTTGACTTTTTCTATAAAGGGATTGAGAAAAACAAACCATTGGGGGCCCAAAATATTTTGTAAAGTAAAAAAAATTATAAATATGAACATATATTACTAAACCATGTTTATCCAATGCGTGATTTTTTTTTGTTTCTACTAATATATTAATTACTTCTGAAAAATTACAATTTGTTGCAATTTTTTTTCGATTCTGATTATAACAAGAGCATTTAAGAGTTCTGCACACATGCTTGACTAAAAAGCTCTGTTTAGGAGGGGATACTTGGAAGTTCCTCGAATCAAATAACAAAAACTAACCATTCGCATAATCAAGAATTTGTTTGAACATTGTCGAAATTCATAGATCTTCTACTATAATAATGTTTATGATAAAAGGAATTTTACATCATGGACAACGATAGGAGTATTGTTAAGTTTCCATGTGAAGAGTACATTATTTTAGTTCTTGATCATGTTGGGGGACCCTCTATCGTGAGACTCAGGTGCATACCATCCGAAGGCCCTGCTCTTGATGTTTATCAAGAAGTGAAGTCAGCTTCGGTTCCTACAATAGGAATCGGGAACATAGATTCGAGTGTCTTCTGAACTTCACGCCCATGCATCAGCTAAAACGGTGTGAACCCGGTTGTGTCCTGCCTTGCGGTGTTGTTTGCAAAAGTAACAAAGGACAATATTTCATCTCAATCTCTCCGCTCGACTTCGACGTACATTGACAACATATAAGTTAATGTTTTATTAAAGCGCTCTGTTAGAGTCCATTAGTATGAGGATGGTACGCAGTCGTACTTCGGTGGGTAAAATTACAGTGGTAATTAAGTTCCGCAACTAGTTTCGATATGAAACATTTGCCCTCGGTCTGTAATCATGACACATGGAGATTTACGTTTTAAGATGATGTCCTCGAAGAGAAACTTGGCTACTTTCGCGTCTGCAGCAGTAGGTAATATCTTCGGGATGCAAAGCGAGTTAAGTAATCAGTACAGACAATTATCCATTTATCTCCCATCAGCGACTATGAAACTGATGTCGTTTAAGTCAGGGGCAGCCAAACTTTTTTGATAAATGATCCCCAAAAATTTAATCATTTTCTTATCGACCCCCTCTATAAAAAGGATAATAAAAAGGTAAAAAATTACTTGTTTCTGAAATGGTTTATTTTAATTTGACAAAATTGCATTTTTACACGATTCAGTGAGAATGATGGGTAGGATGACGCTTGGCTAGATTAGCAAATGTTTGGTTCGAAATTTTTTAGTTTTAATCTTGAATCGCCTCGGAGCTCCACATTCAATTTATTTCTCTGCTGTGTTAAAATAGAATTAATATGACTGAAGCCATATGAGCTATGGCATGCAGTTACGAAAGGGAAATGGCACATTACAAAGCTTTGGATTTTTCTGCGTGATATTTATATTCGTTCAAAATTTATTCACAGTTAAATTATGAAAAAGCCTCTTTTCTTCAAGGTCAACTAATAATTCAATGCCTTCATCTTGAAAATGATTGTCGATGTTTTCAATCTGAGCAGAAAGTGGCGGGATAATCCATTCCGGGATATCCATACTTTCAATATCTCCAAAGCGTAATTTAAAATCATTATTTAATTTTTGGAGATGATTTGTATATATTTCCAATTCTTCGTTGGTTATATCCAATTGTCGTAAATTTGAAAAATATTCAAAACCTTTACGTAACAATGAAGACTGAAACAAGTTAAATTTAACTTGGAAGCTTAAAATAATTGTTCGCGCTTTAATTAGCGTAATATCCTTTCTTTAGTGACATGTTCGAATATCATTGAACTTTGCAAATACGTCAGTAAAATAAGAAATATTATTTTCATTTTTTTGCAATTCATCACTTAAGGTCGGATTAATTTCATTGAGAAATTCTACAATTGTTTATAAAATGCAACAAGTTTTTGTAAACATGCACCTCTTGAGAACTGTTATATTTCGGTGTGTAATAATAATTGGTTTAATAGTTCATCCTTTTCCTCATATAGTATTGCAAACAGTCGTGATTTAAGAGGTTGTGCTCTAATTTGATTAACTGATTTAAATACACTACTTTAATGTATTAAGAAGATCGTTACTGAGAAATTTTGCCACTAGAGGAGTTCTATGTAAGACACAATGAATGGTCCTTTTACACGTACTTTTTCAGTAAGTAAAGTTGCAAAACCTCGGTAGCAGCCTACCATAGCAGGAACCCCATCTGTAGTTACTGCAGATATTTATGTAATGAAATTTTATGCTTGTACAAGTATTCTTTTAAGCACTGATATATTGTTGTTCCTATTGAGTCAGTATCAAAATGTTTAGCAAATAAAAATTATTTAAATATCTGACATTTTATTTTACTAAAATATCTTACATAAGCCATAAAAATGGAAGAACTTTCAAAAGTGGCGTCATCGAGTTGGATGGAAAACTTGCAATTTCTTAGTTCCAAAACCCCAATATTTTCAATATTTCATTTCATCGATTTACCCTCAGTGGTAAGATTCCTAAAACAGAGGTAGAATCTATTTTAATTACAGTTTTAATTACATCATTAATAACAAGTATAACTATATCTTCTGCTTTTGAATAAGATTTTTTTTTTTTTACACAATATTGAGAGAAATATTAAACGAACATATTAACCCTTTTCCCTATCAATTTCAGTTGACGGTTTAATAAATTGTTTTAAGGTTAGTAGTGTTGCATATGATTCATTAAGTTTTTTTAAAATAATATAAATTTTATTCTTTTTATCCGAATGTATTTTCTCAAGGTAATAATTTAATTTGGCAGGTTTTATGGTTTCATTGCTAAAAGTTTTCTCCTAAAGTAGGAACAACATTTTTCTTCTGTTCAATGGTGAAGGTATAAAACCAAATTTTAAATGTTCCAATGTATACTGTCGGCATTTTGTTCAGAAGTAAACGCTGATGTTGCGATATTAGTAGAGCCCTAATAAAATAATTATTATACAGCCAAAAGAATCTACTTCCACGGAAAAAGGAAGACCTGTCTTAAAGAGCTGGTGATAAAGAACAACGAATGCGTACTAGTCACCACTCTCTAGAATCGAAGCTATTATGCAAAAGGGATAGGTGACGAACCGATAATGAGAAGTAGACGTACTTGGGCCATCTTGCACCAAAATGAAGTAAGAATCGTTTCTCATATGTCTGAAAATAAGTAACACATCGCGAAATACCCATACTTTAAACAGTAAAAAAAGAGAAATTATTATATAAAAAATATGCTCTAGAATTATATGTTAAATAAGTTATAATCTATTATAAAAACTTTACTATATTTAAATTACAATTGGCCTTTCAAACGAAAATTTTACATAATGCATTGCTGTCAATAAATTTGCGATTAAATAGATTTGCTTTTCATTCAGCGACCTCTAATCGACCCCCTGGATTGGATCAACTCCTAATTATACTATATCGACCTCCTGTGTCGATAACGATCACTTTGTCGACCCCTGATCTAAGGAAATCCATCCCGATTCGATGTAATGTTGCGATTGCAGGAAGGATAGATACTATATGGCCGGCCGCCTGAGGTGGAACGGATTTTCTTCCTTCTCATTCACAACAGTGAATAACATAATCGATGTACAGTACGATAGAAACCCGGCCAATAAAATCGTTTCCTCACTCTGTCATACATTCTGACAAATCCTATCAGACATGCTGTAGGTGCGTTGTGAAAATATTGAAGTACATCTTTCCATCTGGATCAAAGTATTCCATCAATTAATTCATAAGTTGTTCTTATTGACTCCGATTCCTCAGTTGAAGAGATAATTTTTAGAGTTCTGAATTCTTCCTCTGTTCTACCGCTAGATCTGAGAAAGAGTAAAGGACGTCCAATACTTCAGAGGAATCAATGTTATCTTCTAACAGATTTCGAGAAAGGCTGTCAGCGTATTTGAGTTTCTTATCACTTTTGTATACAACGGACAGGTCATATTCCTGAAGGTGCAAAACCCATCTTGCTAATTTTCTCGAATGGCATTTAAGGCTAACTAACCACCTAAGAGATTAATGGCCTTTAAAAACATTAAATTGCTTCTTGAAAAGGCACGACCGGAATTTGTGCACAGCCATACGACAGCAAAACATTCCCTTTCAGTTGTGGAATAGTTGCCCCCTGCTTTTGAAAGTGTCCATGAGGCATATGATATTACTTGTCTAGCTTGTAATTTTACAAGAACGGCGCCGATTCCGTAACCACTAGCATTTTTATGTACTGACGTGGGAGCCTGCTCGACAATAGTGTTAAAATAGATTTGGAAATAAATGCTTCCTTCAACTCGTGAAAAGATGTAATTTGTTCTGGATCCCAAAGAAATCTAGAATCCCATTTTAGCAGCTCCTGGAGTTCTTGAACCTGAGAATAAAAATCTTTAATGAAACGGTGGTAATAAGAACAGTCTCAAAAAGCCTCTGTCGTCATGTAAATTCTCTTACGTTGGGAAACCACTGACAGCTTTTATCGTATCCCGGTCATGTTGAACACCATCTTCTGAAACAAATTGGACCTAAATTTTGGTTTCTCGGGTGGTAAAGTAGCTTTTCTTGTAATTGAGAATGAGCCAGCTTTTAGGATTCAACTCAGAACTATACTCAACCATTAGAGATGCTCTTGAAAGGTTTCAGGAAACAACTCTATGTCATCTAGTTGACAAAGGCACATTGTTCATTTTAAGTAACGTAGTGGAATGTTTATCATTCTTTCAAATGTTGTGGTGGCATTACATAAACCAAAGAGCTTAACTTTAAACAACTCATACAGACCTTCTGGGGTGTTAAATGCGGTCTTTTCACGGTCCGCTGTCTCTACTTAAATTTTTTATTAACCGGTTCGGAGGTCTACGGACCAGAAAAATGTAGTAAAATTTAAACAGTCTTGTGTATCCTCTATACTTGGTAAAGGATATATAATCATTTTTGGTGATCTGACTGAGGCGACATTAATCAGCACAGAAGCATCAACTACCATCTTTCCTTCTTAACCAAGTCGAGTGGAGACGACTCAAAGCTCTCAGATCGCTGAACTATATTATTATACAATATCCTCTCTACTTCTTGTATTATGCGACGCTCATTTGGTGACAATCTATAGGCTCTTTGGCTTATTGCTTCACAGTTACAAGTATATATACTCGGTTAAATATTTCCTTTTTAAAGCTTTGGATTTTCTATATTGGTCGAAAACGACAAAAAATCTCTGGAGTATTCTAAGAAACCTTTATTTTCATTCCAAGTGACATTAGAAGCTACCATTCTTAAGAAATTGACTTGATGGCCTCACTGTTTTAGCTGAAATGTAGTGCTACATTCGGCGTGAGTAATTGACCTCACAGAGTCTTCCGCTAACGCTGATGCATTGCCTACGAACACATTCTTGGGGCATAATCTGAGCAGCAGCTTGCCCATTAGCAGCGCATAATATCCATTTGCCATTACACAACGTTATTATGATAGCCGGTAACATACTCTCTTTCTCTAACCGTAATATTATATTTCCTTGCTCTATCACTCCGATATTTTGATCATCACTGGAAATGTCAACAAGAATTTCGGCAACAAAACAAGCAGGTATAGTGGAATCGTCTACAGCATGTAAAGTTTAAGTTTGACGGTTCAGAGTTTCATTCGCAATATCTTCAAATGCCAGTTCAGATCTCTCACAGTCTATTACGGTTTGTGATGCTTCCAGAAAATCCCAACCAAGGAGAATGTCAAGATTACAATTTCGTAATACTGAAAATTCAAATGATTGGATTCGACCATTAATTTCAAGACAAAGTACTCTTTTTCCTAGAGGCTGGATATTATTTCTACCAGTGACTTTCAGGAGGACCTTTTCTTTGCACAGGAACTTAGCTTTTCGAAGATGGCGTCTGTTTGGTGTAGTTTGGAGAAGATGGCGTAGTTTTTCTCATTCCATTGACTACTTGAAGAGCTGAAATGTCAATATGGTGACGGCTATCAGAAGCGGTGGGTTAGGGATCGTTTTCGAGAAAGGTTCGGTGAGGCGGTTCTAGTGGTTGTTCGGCTGTAGTCGGCAGGATCCCTCACATTGGTTCTTGGTTTGGTGGAGTTTCATCTTTTGGTTCTACAAGTGTCAAAGGTGGCCTTGCTCTTTCTGCAGTAACGAAAGACATGTCCCAGTCGACCTCAATGGAAACAGACAGGTTTGTTGTCTACGGTTCTCCAAAGATCAGTCGCCCTAGACCAATGTTTAATAACTAGTCTCTGCCTTTCTTGCAATTGTAGAGTAAAGTTGACGGTGATGAGCCGTGGACGAACTTCAATCTACTTCTCTTCAGCTCGTGTGACAGGTGATAGAGCTTCATTCATCTTTTATCGGACAATAGCTTCGATCGATTGTGGTTGGGTTCCTGGATTTTTGGTGTTCGCTGTACCCGTTTGTACTCCTCTCGGTCTATTGGCCAATTCATTGCTACCAGATATTCGTTTCTTCAATTATTGATGACATCGGGAAGATGTTAGGTAAGTGATCGGATTTCTTTTGGGTAACTCGTCTCAGTTTCATTTCTTCTAGGTACTTACACCATTTTACAAATTCTTTCGTCATCGTAAGCTCTTTAGTCAGGAGAGCGTGATAAAAATCCTCCTCAATATGCTTCATGAGGTGGGATACATTTTAATTCTCTGGCATTTGAGAACTAATTTCATGTCAGAGTCTCAGCACGTTTTGGATATACGATTGCATGCTTTCACCAGGCTTTTGTGCCCATCTTTTAGGCTATTCTTAGGATATCTTCCTTGATATTCTACTGCCACCAAATGTTTTGGAGAGTTTCGATTTAAATTGGTCCCAAGATATTAGAAGTTCTTCATTATTCTCGAATAATCTTTGGGCTATTCCGTCATGGAAAATGTACACACTTGCCAGGCAGAAAGTTTTATCCCATTTATTGTACTTAGCTACTCAATCACTTAAACCCCTTGTTTAGGTCTTGGCCGCGGTCTCCGCGAAACTCAGAGGGATAAATGACGTCTTTCTCATGAGGTGTTATAAGCATGGTTTTGGTTTTAACCTCCGTGTCCGTCTTCTTTGATGTATTTGCTCTTTTAGGTGCAGTATGGAGCTCTTCTCAAAGTAGAGCGCAGTAATAGGATGTAGTATTCATTGTACCCCACGCTTCCACCAAAATATCACTTAGAGTTTGGAACAAGTTGAATTGAATACACAATAGATATTTGAATAATGTGATTTATTAACAGACTAAGAGCTCCTATTCTTGTCTGAGAACTTTCTCAGACTGAAATTCCATTGGTTTATAAAATATTACAAACTACCGTTCTAGTAACGTAAAGAACATTCTAGAAATTATAAACTACAATAGAAAACAATTGAACAAACCTTAACTTTAATGTCGTCAACACTAGGTTTTGAGGTCGGGAATTCCCATTTTATAGTCAAGCCTTTTCTTCTGTGCCATTGGTGCTTGAAAGCTTCGGGAAAATATAATCCATATTAGAAAACAATAAAAATAATTTCATGTTTCACACTATCTTTTTTCTGATAAAGCTTTCTTTTTTATGTAAAGATAAGTAAAATTTTCAGATACTGTAATAAATGTTTCCACTTATAATAAACAAATAGGTAAACATTGTTCGAAGAAGGAATTCTAATGTAACAAGTAATTTTTAATGTATATTATTAGCAAGTATGACACCGAAATATAATTTAATTTCAAAGCGATTAGTTTTGACAATACTCTTCCAGGTTTTCAATTCTAATTTTAATAAAGCATATCTTTATCAAATATTTCTGAATTACCACTATGAGTCTTTTATTAAATATTTAAACAATTTTGAACTTAGAAACGAGTATTCGGACCTATAAACATCATTCTACAGTTTTTTTACAAAATTGTACAAAAATCGCTTACATGGTACAACTTTTTTATATTGTGAATAAAACATTGCAATATAAAGGGAAAAATTTGTCAATTATGATCAATTATTTATAAATTAAAAAATTAAATATCATAAATTCACATTTTTTGAAAAATAAATAGAGCTATTATTAGCATAAAAGGATATAAATTACAGTTACATCAACATATCATGAGTATACAATAGAATGAGAAAGAAATAGTTGTATGTAAATCATTGCTACTTTTATATGATTTATAGTTCGTGTACTAAAATAATAAAACAGCTATTGCGTGAATACTTAATAATACATAGTATGAATGCACAGGGTGTTTCAAAAAGTTATTTAATGACTAACGGCATAGTTTCGAGACAGGGAATAATATAAAGGATAGATAAATGGTATACTTAATTTTCAAGCAGTAATATGAAAATAAAGTAACTATCAAAATTAATTATAATTTCGTCCAAAGGACTGCGCTTAGTCGCCATTCATTGTGCTTTTAAGTAATGGAGAAAGCCCTTCGGAAATAGATTTAAAATATCATCACAATCTATGCGAAACAACCGCCATGCCTTGCATAGTAATGGTATGATGGAAGAACAGAAGGAAATTTGAATCCAACTTCTCTAAAGCTCATTTAAACAGAAACGCCCGTGTGACAGATAAACTATTTTAACTCTTCTAGCATTTGATAACACGGAGGATATTCCCTACCACCAATTAGTATCGTTGTAAAATAACTTAAGATGTTTACATCTATTACCATATAATCTATTCTCTAATTTCCCTGGAAAAACAACTAGGGAAAATTCTCAGTCACTTTTTACTTTATAAGCAGAGTCAGTAGACGTGTATTGTCTGCCATTATTACCGATGCATCTACCTCCCTCTCGTGTGAACATAAATAAATTCATTACTCTTAATTTCAAGTTTCTTTATTCCGTCACGATTTAAGTACGAAACATTCAATGGGAAGGGGATTTTTCTTTAATTTACTTTCCTAATTTATGTTTTAAGTCCATCGTTATTTCGTGATCCCATTCATTTTAATCTTTAATTTCTACAATAAAGTGGTTTCAAGATATGCTAGGTTCAGCATTTCCCCTGATCTGAACTAATAAGGATATCCCCTACCCCTCAACTAGTCTCGTTGTAAAATACCTAAAGATCCCTACATCTATTACTATGTGATCAAGTTAATCTTATTCTCTCTGGTAAAATAAACAGGAATAATTCTCAGCCCCTTTTTACTTGATTACCAGAGTGAATAGACGTATGTCGTCTACTACTGTCCCCGATGCATATGCCTTCTTGTCGTGTGAACATAAATAAATTCGTTACTCTTCATATTAAGTTTCTTTAGTGTTCTTCGATTCAAGTACAAAACATAACATACAAACAATTTAATTTTCTAATTTTCCCATTCTATAACACATTAGAAAGAGTTCAACCTTATTTGCTGATACAATTCTAAATTATCCATTAATTTATACGATAACGCGTTCATAAAATCTGATGAATCTACTTTCCCGTAATCATAAATCTTTCAGAAATAATCCCTACTAGATTGATAGACGAAATCAAAAACCCTCAGAATCCCTTCATCTTAAACCACGTGATCTGGAGAAATCACTGCCTATAAATTCGAAGTTGTGGTGAAATATTATCTCTTTTGTTGTAATCGAAATGGAGGAGCAACGTCTCTAACATTATCCATTTTAACTATGCATATTTATTGCATGTCTTTTTCATCAAGATGAATAAGCAGTCTTAACTGAAAAAAGGTATTTTCATAACAACCCTGAATCATAATTTATTTTATACGTATATATATATATATATAGGATTTTGTCATTTTGAGACGCCTTCCAACACCAGTCTTTTGAGGTGCAAGCATAGCTAGCGCAAGCGAGATGGAAGAGTGTGACCAACAGAGAAAGACGTGCGATCTGATAGTTCTTTAATTGTATAATCAATAGTTCTATTTTAACTTAGTAAATATTGTACAATAATATATGGTTTAATTAAATGTCATCTTCTAAAAATCCGCTTTGTTATTGAATCCAGAAAACCCCTAGACATCTTTAAAACGATCCAGGTACCCCATTTTTGTAGTTAGGATTCTACAGAGTAAAAATAAATGGGGGCTCGGCCGGGATGAAAAAGTAACTCATCGATCAGAATTCAGCGCACCTTGCAGTCTCACTGCAACATTACCATCCTGGTAATTTTGTTTTAAAAAAAAATATGGACGTTGCATTCCTGGAACAGTTTTGAAGAGTAGTTTATGGAATGAAAAAGTGCCCCCTGCATTAGGAGTTCGAGGAAAGAAGTACTTCCTGTACTTCTTTCCTTCAGTTCACGATAAATGCATCCCGCATTCCTGAAATTGCCGCTGATAAGATTTAATCGTCGAAATGCCATCCAGGTGAAAAGAATTCTACATTCTACATAGTGAAAAAAAAATCATCCCGATTTCTGAAGTGCCTATTTGGATATATCGTAGTGTTGTAATATTCGATTTCAATTACAATCTAGTTATATTTTGTGATAAATTACCATTAAGTGTGAGAGAACCGCCAAGAAATCCAACAGAATCTTGGGTGTGATCGCTCAAGTATTATCTCTCTATTATGAAAAGTTTTTTTTTTTTTTTTTTTTTTAAAAAAATTTTTTTATAAATTTTTTTTTTTTTTTTTTTAAAATATTTTTTTTTTTTGACACATAAAATGATAAAATGTGTATATGAATATATATATTTTATAATTTTATGTGTCACTTATCCTAGTTTTCCTTTCAGTTAATATTGGTGGTTTTTTTTATACTTCCTGTATAATAAGTTCTGTAATTCTATTGCTCTGTAATAGCATACGAGTTTACTTTTTCAATTTAGAATATATTTCGAATTTTTTCTGTTAAAAGAAATTATATGTCAAAATTGTTTGTTTTATATATTGAAGAATATCAAGAATTGAAAAGTATTTACTTTATTTTTCTTTTGAATGATTTCTTTTTATTGAATGTTGAAAATCTTAGTACTCTAAATATTGCATATTATTTTTAAGTTTGTATATATATCTTAGTTGAGAACGCAAGTTATTGGGAATTTTGCATAAACATTTATTCCAACTTTCGCAGAATCAATTAAGCAAACCCAGCTAAATAATTTCATTCAACTGAATTTTAAAAAAAAATACTAGATCATTTTTTTTTTTCAGAATAGCTAATTGTTATAAAATATTTCAAACTTTATTCGCACAAAATGTATTATTTATGGAAAGGTAAGAAAGAGGACTTGCTTAACCTAGCAGCAGAATTAATTTTAGAAGCAACAGCTGAAGTGACTAAACCAATGTTGAAAAATTTAATTATAAATAGCACAGGGTATGACGAGGAAGACACAAAACTGATGTATGATAATATAATCGAAGAAAGGAAAGAAAAGGAAGAAGAGGGGGAAAAAAGAACTGGAATTGGCAGAGAAGAGGAGACAAGGCGAGGTAGAATTAGAGAAGTTAAGAGTCAAGGCCCAGATTAAGTTGAGTCAAGGGACATAGGCGTTAAATACTCGTACACCGAGTAATGAATTGAATAAGTTACTACATAAATTCGATATGAAAGAAGATATCAGTCTATATTTGATATTATTTGAGCGCCAAGCTAATATGATGTCCGTACCTAAAGAGTTTTGGGTTACACATCTGTTGGGTCTACTCCTACAGGAAATACGCAACTAATTGCTCGAGAGCCTGAAGAAAGGGCGAAAGATTATGATCATGTGAAGCTACTGATACTCAAAAGATTCAAATTAACTCCTGAGAAGTTTAGACAGTTATTTGCCACTCACCAGAAAAGTGCTGAAAATACATGGCGAGATTTCTACCAAGAAATTCAAACATTCTTTAATGTATGGATTGAGGGACTTAACGTCAAAACCTTTCACCAGTTGCAAGATCTGATAATAGCATATCAAATGAAGAAAAGAGCTCCCGTCGAATTTAAAGAGTATCATTTAGACGAATTGCCCAGTATCAACTCGCCAGGGGATTTAGCCGAGAAACTCGAGAAATTTGAAGATGTGCGCAGGACAATGAAGCCGAAACCATGCTTCTCACAATCTTTTCGGAAGCAAGAAGCCAGATTGCCGAATAAGTTCGTTAATTTCGGAAGATGCGAAAATCGCCACAGGAGAACTGAAAATTTCAAACCTGGAAAAAAACACTATGAGACTCATCCGAGTAAAGATTTTGAAAAACGAATGCTTAGAAAATGTTTCAATTGTAATTCCTCTAAACATTTACGCTATAATTGTCCGAAGTAAAGAAAGAGTCGGAACCTGAGAAACCATTGAACTTTGAAGTACAAACCTATTTTGGTGTCCCTCAAAAAGAACTACCTCTAAAAGATATTACCCTAGGTGACAAAACCATTTCCGCTCTGATAGAAACTGGAAGTTCAATTAATCTCATCCGTGAAGACGTAAGTACAAAGACTGTCGACCAGCAAAAGTTTTCTAAGAAATATAATATTCTATCCGGAATAGGTAAATCGCATGTGTTGACGAAAGGTACTTTTAAACAGGATGTCGTCATAGATGACCATTATTCTTTAACATGGCATGTTGTGCTGACTAAGCATCTCAACTTCGAAGCTATCATAAGCACAGACATTTTGGAACAAACTTCTTTAAAGTTTACCGAAGAGGGTGTCGAGTTCCCCAAATATGAGGGGGGAAATTATCAAGATCAGAAAGAAAGCATTCAACCTGAAGCAAAAGGAAGTATTCTAGAAATTAAGCCTGAGAACCAAAGAACATATAATAAGAGAAAAAGGGCTTCCCAGTAGTAGATTGATGATTTAGTAGCGGTCCAACGAACACAATTTGGTGTAGGTCTCAAACTCAGATCTAAATTTTTCGGACCATATCGAGTTGCTAAAATTAAGCCCAGAGACCGATATATGATAGAGAAAGGCGATCATGCAGGCACGAATATAACTACCACCTCTGCTGATCTAATGAAATACCTCTCCCCTGGGTAGATAAAATTCGATAACCTTATATTCTCAATAGCAAATTCTTTTGATTTTTTCTTAAAGTTTTCTTTTGTAATATTTATGTTTCGTACTTTTTATAGCTGTAAACTTCTATTAGATTGTAAGGTCATCACCAGATGTCGCTGAGGTCATCGACGCTCAGGAGAGGCCTAAATTTTGGATTTTTACATTTTGAGACGCCTTCCTACACCAGTCTTTCAAGGAGCAAGCACGGAAAGCGCAAGCACGAGAGGCGCAAGCACAAGAGGTGCAAGCCCGGCTAGCGCAAGCGAGATGGAAGAATGCGACCAACAGAGAAAGACGTGCTATCTGATAGTTCTTTAATTGTATAATCAATAGTTCTATTTTAACTTAGTAAATACTGTACAATAATATATGGTTTAATTAAATGCATCTTCTAAAAATCCGCTTTGTTATTGAATCCAGAAAACCAATAGACATCTTTAAAACGAGCCATGTACCCCATTTCTTTGGGGCCGTGGTAGCCTAGTGGTCAAGGTCGAAGACTTGAGGTCGGCTGTTTTCGTTCAGACGCGGGTTCGATCCTTGGTCGCCAAAGACCCACCGTATAGCCGGGGCTATACACGTTAAATATGTTCGGGGCCCCAAGTCATCCCATTGGCATGGTGTGGATGTTAGGAGAGGGGGTCCCAGCTCAGGTGCCGTCCTCGTCACTTGACCGTGGTTCAAAATTACGAGGTCCGTCGCCAATAGCCCTCGTGTTGCTTCTAGTGCGACATTAATAAAACTAAACTAAACTAAAACTCCATTTCTCTAATTAGGATTCTATATATATATATATATATATATATATATATATATATATATATATATTTATATATATATATATATATAATTAAAATAATAAAGCAACTGAAAATATTTAAAAATCATATAAAGAAAAGAGATTTCCTTAAAATTAAAAATGCAACCTTCATATAAATAAGTTTTTTAGATTTTAAAACAAAAATGAACATATATTTTAATAGAAAGAACTAGAAAAACAGAAAGTTACATCAACAAACATATTAATTAAAAACAGTTTATAATTTCTTTAAAACTTTTGTAAATTCTGAATCTGGCTTATATCAGATTTGCAGGTTTTAATTTGTTTTACAGTCCCAACATTCACCTACAGAAATATGTTATATAAAATGTGCAACTACAACAAAGACATTTTAAAATGCAATAAGACTAAGTAACTAAAAACCAAAAAAATCTGTATAGGAAAAAAAAAAAAAAACCAAACATTAAACAAAGCAAAAAAAAGAAGGAAAATAATCCAAAATTAAAAGAATCAGATTAAAAAAGATTCAAAGCTTACATAGGCAAATACCATTGAATTGCTTCTCGCACAACCGTGATTCTTAGTGTGTCCTCTCCTGGTAGGGTTGAGTACCTCATTCGGTCATACTAACCTTTCTAGCCCCCTCGATAAATGGTTCCTTTTATAAAAACTACAAAAATGTAACAAAGAATAGAAAGGTTAAAAAAAGTAAGAAAAAATATATTTACAAAGTATCAATGCAGTTCTATTGAAGTCTTTGGACCACGATTTCATGAGGTCTTTGACGAAGACGTCAAATTTGAAACTTCACGATTTCTCATTTTCACCGTGTGATATAGATTACGTGTTTTTTTTATTCGATATGATCCGAAAATCTTGAGTCACGATTTCATTCAAACACCGAATTATGTGCGTTAAAAAAAACCCTAAATAACCAAGGCTGTACTGATAATTTTTTTTTTCGCTTACGGTTTTATGTACTGTGGTTATATTCTTGGATTTTTAGAATGCTCCGTCTTGCCTCATCTCGCATCTTCTGATGATCCTACATCAGTGAAAAATATTGGTCCTATTTTAATACTTTAAAAATCTTTGAGTCTTCTTTGTTCTCCATTTCCACACCGGTTAAATAACTGGAAAGGGGGCCACTTGGTTCTTCTACTGGTTGTGCTGTTCTGTTCCAGCGTATTTGTACTACTCTGAAGAATCTTCATTAGCGAGTTTTAGCAAAACAGGAATCAAAGTATTGTGCTATCTATCCACTCAGCCACTTCCTCTTGGAGCTCCAGTGGTAATACTCAAGTGATGTATGTTCTCGGTTGCACAATACTCTACGTAGCGTTCTACCGACGTGAAGACCACACTTAAAGAAGTCTGAGATAATTCTAGAATAGTTTCTGCGGATTTCTTGATTATGTTTAAGTTTCTGAATAGCATCTTAAATTGAAGTTCATTTAGCAGAATAGAATCATACAAATTTAGTGAACGCATCTACGGCTGTGAAAATCGGGTTGAGTGTGTATGTGCACTCTTGTTGGTCGACAGTAGCGGACCGATAAAGTCAACATGATAAGAGCAAGAATGGGAATCTTCCTTAGGAATGAAGTTTAACAGTTTCTCTTTGCTTCTCTTTCTATGGATGAGTATGCTCGTAACACACAGTTTGATAATACTGTCTATATACACAGTACCTTAGATTCGGAAAATGGTAATCTCGTTTCAAAATATGACTCAGAAAAATGCCTTTTATTGTGTTATCACTGTCTTAGTTAGCATCACCTATAGAGCTACTAACACATCACTATCGTCAATAATTTTGAATAAAATGTATTTTAGAACAAAATCACTATTTCCTAACAGTTCATTTGCAGATGTTACATATTCATCCTTAGACAGAGCCAAAATTATTTTTTGGGATACTTCATCTAAACGTAGCATCTTTATTGGATTCCTGTTCTGCGCAACCACATGTCGCATTTCTTTGTCTGCTCTGTGTTTTATTTTACGATCAAAGTCTTGAAGAAAAAGAGCCCACCAGCAATTTTAGGAGTTAATTTTTTTTTTTTTTTTTTTTTTTTTGGTCACAGTTTGTTGAAAAGTCGAACATTCAGTATAAATAATGAATATTGATCACGAAAGGTAATTCTCTAATATCTTAACTGTTTCGATTACTACCACTATTTCTAACTCTTAACAATAATACTTTTCCTCCTAAACTGCTGTAGTGTTACTCATATAATAAATAGATGGGGTAAGTCTTTCCATCGTCACCTCCCTGAAATAAAATTGTTCTATACCCGTGATTACTGGCATCGGAACGAAAAATTTGGGCTCCAAGTAACAAATCTGTTAGAGCGATTGCTGAAATCATGAAATAATGCTTAATCACAGTTGAGCGATAGCTCAAAACTCTTCGATATATTTACAAAAATACGAAACTAGACCAATAAATGTCTGGACCAGCTTGTTGGAGATGTCTTATCCACTAAGTCCAAAATATAGGGAGAGCAGTTATTTCAATACACATTTATTTAAGGACTCCACGTGCCAATCACACATAATCGAATATTTATACAATTTACAAAACTATACAAGCTTCCAAACAGTCCATATTTTAATTCAACCCGCTTATGCGGTCAGGAGCAATTATATCCAATAGCATTCTTCGAAATATTACACATGAACCCGTGCGCTCTCATTCACACGAGACAAGGCGCCTCCTGGCGGGATCCGAGTAATTTATTTCCAACACAGCTTAACTATTTTTTGATTCAATAAAATTTTGAACGGTTAATGTTTTAGGTGACGTAAGATGGATATTACCGTTCTTGATGACGTGGCCTAAGAATTCTATTTCCCCATTAAGGAATTGATATTTCTTTTAAATTCAGTTCAAGGCCAAATTTTTAGGCGTTTTCTAATACTATCTCAGTTTTACCACTCCTCCTTCACCATTAATTGTTAGAATAATTAAATTGCCCATGTAAATTCCGACTGTACCATCATTAAGGAGATTTCGAAAAATATGGTAAATGTATCTTGGAAACACTGCAAGGGAATTTGATAATCCGAAAAGTATTTTAAGAAATTCATACTAGCTGTCACAAATTACGAAGCTCGTATACTTAGTCGAGCCTCATCAAGGTCTACATGAAAAAACCCGTTTTTTTACTCTAGAGATGTAAACACTTTAGCACCTTGTAACTTATCTATAGCATCGTCAATTAGGGAAGGAAAATCTATTTTTAATAATTGCAGAATATAATTTTCTATAATCTATGCAGACTCGCGTGTTACCATCCTTTTTCCTGTTTAACATAACGGGTGCTCCAAAGTCTGAGGACGAACAGTAAATTATAACCGATTTCAACCGTTCTTTAATTTGTTAATTCAGCCTCAATCTCTCTGGAAATGAAAGTCTGCGCGGTCTTTCATAAATTGGGGTTTCTAATCCCTTAAAACAATATTAATTGATATATTTGTGGTTTCCGTTTTCCTCGAAACATAATCGTTAATTATATAACTTTAAAAAAAAAGTTTGAATTCATTTTTCTCTAATAAAAGTGGGACAGTACCTTTAAAATGCTGATCTATTCCAGCTCCGATAATCCAGGTTATGATATTCCGGCTGAAGCTTGTCTAGGAGAGTGTAATGAACTGGACAAATGCTGTTTACAATTCTGACACGTTAGTTGGACAGACCAGTTACAACGCACAACAATTAAGGGACAGTAATTAAAATATTTTATAGACTTTTAGTCTTCGCGTAGAGACCACAAGTAAAAAGACACCACCTCCGCTTGTGTCAGAACGCATTCCCCTCCTGCATCTCCAGAATACTGCTTCCCGTGTCCCCTCTACTGGTATGATTGAATACCACATGTGCATGTCTATACGTGTGTTTCTATGTATGTATATATGTATAAAGAAACTTATTGCCATAATGTTTAGATGTATATTTAATTCTCTGTTATTGTGTAAAGGATCTAGAAAGCTAAAAAATGGATAAAAGTGAATACCAGTAAAAATCAATATGGATATAATTCAATAAATCATTTTTCTGCAACAAGCTTAGGATTAATTCAGTGAGATGACATGTTTACTTCATCCATCTTCCCACTCCAGCGCGTGCGAACGGGCGGGCGAGTAAGCAATTTATATGTTAATGAAAATAGCTATATTTATATAACTTTGTGCACTCTCGTGTTATAACAATTACTAATATGTAATTTTAACATACAATTTAAACTGAATAAAGCTTATAAATAATTATGTATTACATTAGAGTTAGTTCAGACGAGGATTAGATATAAATAGACTGTAAAAAAGCATGCAAGAAAACTTTCATCTTATGTAATATATTACTTATCCACACAACTACACAGGTTATCTATAGTTAGTACTACTTTACAGTGTTTCTTACTAGCACAGGACGTGAAAATAGCTTAATTTAAGGAATCACAATTCAGATTACTTTTTAGTTATTTCATGCAAATGTGATGTCAATTAATTTACTTTACAAAAGTTTCCTCGTTTTGATTATATATTTTTTTCTAAAAAAAGGAGATTCTTTTGTATTCAAAGATTGAGATTAAATTCATTGAGAATCAAATTTAATAACATGGTTTTTAATTTTTTTTGATAAATTATGTAAAAATTCCGTGGCTAAAATAGCATTTTGAGCAATTTTTTCTGAAAAAAAAAATTCACTGCAAGGGTCAGAAATGTTTCCTTTCTCCTTTCTTTTCTCTTTCAAAGCCCTACGTATAAAATTTTGAAATTAATACTTAAGAATAAAGTCGAAATTTTATAAAAATGTTGTTTTAAATTTTAAATACAAGAACCAATTTGAAAATGATATGGAAGTATGCCAAAGAAAATTTAATCACTAAAAAGCTATGAGCATTTATCAAAATCACATTACCAATGATTTAAATACATATTTAAAAAAATTTGTACAGAATCTCATGAAAACCGAGCAAAATTATTTTTTAACATTTTGAATATGATTACTCTTTGCATTTATGGAAAAAGTTCTGAAAAATCAGGGTTAGTTTATCATAAAACATAGAAAAAATATGGCAATGGGTGGATTTGATGAAATAAAGTAACTTTGAGATATTTGAAACACAGATGATATTACCATTAAGAGCACTAGTTTTCTTCCAGGAATTGTTGAAATTTCTACATTATGTGTGATGATTCCAATTAATTTATTTACAGCAGATTTTAATGTTTAAAATAAGGGAAATATAAGGCTCTATAACATTAAAAATGTTCGAGAAAATTACATACATAGGTTAAGGGTATATTTAAAAACTTGCATTCAAAATTTGCAAGCAATCACACTAAAATGAAAACATTCAAGTGTAAAAAAAAAAGGAAGAATTGCTAAACGTTTAAATAATTTTTGAAGCCACATTTACAAAATGCTTTAATTTGAAGAGTCAAATTCCATATGAATCATTGTATCAACAGTAATTTTCAAAACTTAAGAAACGAATGCTTGTGAATTGAAATTATGCTACGAAAATCTTTCCCTTTGAAAATTGGTATGAATGGGTTAGTAGAAACTTTTTTTTACAAATTGTAATTTAAAAACGTAATTTCTTTTTTCTTCTTAACAAGCAAAAATACTGTTGAGATATATCCTTATTCTTTTCTTTACTAAATTTGAAGTTCTCTTAAAACACTCGGCTAACATTTTTAAAAAAATAAGTTCGACGATTTTACCCGCGGTCATGTTGCAATAAGACTGCAGGTCCTTATTTTTGAATCCTGAATTCTTCCTGTAACTCTATAATTTGAGAAAAATAAACGTAATTTTATGAATTGGAGGTGGAATGGTCTGCAATGAACCCCTTATGTGGAGCTTTTCCATACAGATATTTTGCTAGTCCACTTCAAAATAAGAAAGAAATTATGGATCAGCTTTACTTGATTGAATGAAATGAGCAACTATTCCCATGAGAATTTTCAATAATTGTAGTTTTTATTTGACGTCATATTAGGAACAAACTATTAACTGTGAAACACTTAATTTAAAGTCAATGCTAAAGTACAGTGAAAATCATTAATACCATTAAAATTATACCAACTTTGTTCAATAGTCTATCTACTTCGCTCTTTTCTGGTTTTCAATTTCAGAATAACTTTAATAACTGTATTATGATCATCTGAAACACTTATCATTTTTTTCAGGACTTGAAGAAACAAAAAGTAATTATAAAGTTTCTACTCAATCTACAATTTATTTAAATGACATACTATCTAAAGATACTGAAGGATTGAACGTAATCAGCTTAAAAATGGTCTGTAAGTCATTGAAAATATGTTCTTCTGAAAGCCTGGGAGACCTTCCCTCTCCTAGCCATATTACAATTAAAGGCGATACCACTTATAAATATATAGCTTTTATGTGAACAAAGGAAACACTTTTATTTAGATTTAAACTTTATTTTGTTAAAATATGAAGACATGCTTAACCTAATCTCAATAAAACTACCAATTTATTCGAAAATTTAAGCCAGCCATAGGTGGCTCGCACTATACTTGAAAAAAGCTAATATGACTCAATAAAAAGTATCCAAAAGTTCCTCGGATTTTGTTAAAAAGCAAGAACTCGATTTTGTGTTCTATGAAGGAAAATTGGGAATCTTTGAAACAATCCAAGTATTTTGGCAATTCCTTGGAAATGAGCATTGAAGGCCTGAGAATGAATAAAAAATTCGTCATATGATTCTACTATAATTTTTATCTGATAAAATCTCCAAAATGTAACTTAAAAATAAAATTGATGTCAGACAAAGCAATATCATAAAAATAAAAAAAAAATGTCATATACATATATTTATTCAATAAATAGTTCCATATAAATTTGCTTATTTAAAATAACTATTGAATCTCTGTTGGTTTTCATATTAACATATTTTAAAAGCATTTTTACAAATTTAAATAATCCTAAGTTAAAATGTCTATAAAAAATTCTCAAACACAGTAACTATAACACTTACCCTATGAAAGATGTGAAATGAAAGCTTTATTAATAAATAATTAAGCAAACGAATTAAAGTAATTAAGACGTTGAGACCTGAAGCCCAGTTGTATTTTGTTTCCATTTATCTGGCAAAGTTGCATAAAAGTGGTTTTTTTCGATGGAATTCATTTTTATCATCGGTCTTTTCTCGAATCATCGATTAAAGTCTAAAAACACGCCTGTATTAGTTATGAAGGGATTTTTAATAAAGTAGAGACGAGAAAAATCTGAGTAGAAACATATGTATCATAAAATGAACCATTGTCCAATAGAATTTATTTTCAAACACTTTAAATCTCAGAAAAACCACAAAAAGCAAATAAATTGTGGTTAAGGGATATAGTTGCATTCAAGGTTAACCCTATCAGAAATTTATCAAACCAGAGGAAAATATGTAGTCAATTTTAAATAAAACTCACTACGAAAATTAGGTAATCAAGTGCAAAAGATAAATAAGAATAGCTTAACTAATTCTGTGGAATTAGAATAATATGTAAGAATAGATTGGATTCTCTCATAAATGTATTGGTAAAATAATCATGATATCTATAGAAAATTATTCAAATAACATAGCAATATTTCAAACTCAAAAACAAACAAAACCAATTAATTATCTAATTGGTTGTGTTTTGATAGTTCTTTGTATAGTTGATTTAAAACTGAAAAAAGTTTAACTTCAAGAAAAACTCAGTTTATAAAGATTCCGTAGTACTTAGCCTAAATATATTGGATTGTTAATTAAACTTCATAAGCTTAGATAGTTATTTCATGAAAATGTATGTTTATTTGTTACAATAAGAATGTAAGAGAATTATTGATAAAATTTCTGTAAAAAAATGTTAATTCTCCGCAAATAAAAATGAAAAATTGTTCCTCGTTGACTAACCGGGTTGGGTTATATTTATTACATTCTTGGTGCTGTAATTGAGCATGTCAGGAGCCTAAAAATTTACTCCTGAGAGTTTCAGAAATTATATTTATTTTTAAATTTAGCCTTTTTAAATTCTGTAAAATGACAAATTTAAGAAATGAAGAAAGTAAGTAGGATCTGTAAGATTTAAAATAATTAGTGCTAAAAAAAATTGACAAATATCAGAAATTTAAAAGAGGGTTCTAAAAATAAGTAAAATATGCTTGTCTTTTTATAATATTAATTTTTTATGTATATGCAAGAAAGAAAGAAAAAGAAATTGAGATCTTGAAATAACTTAGTTAAATAAACACAGATTATTAGCATACACATAAGCAAAAAACATATTTATATACGATGCAATAAATGCTACTGAACAGCAAAATATTAACGAATAAAGAAGCAATCTGACTCTTCAAATAAAAAATTTCTCCAAACCATGAATGATTACATAAGACAATCTCTCCGAAAAATTCTTACTTGCAAAATAAACAAACTTGGATAATTTTCCTAGAGGTGAAAAGGAGGTTGTGACGGGTCTATCAGCGACCTTGTCACTGAAAATCCTCTTAGGGAATTTACACTCCTCAACAGTTATTAGTATCAGAGGGCTTCCTCCGAAGAAGAGAACGGAAATATGTAAATTAAGACTGATATATGTATATATAGTGTAAGCTTTCAAGAGAAAGCGGAGCCAAAGCGTAGCGGGCAGAGAGGGGATTGATCTCTAGTTGAATTGTTCTGTAGACTTGTAGCTTGATTGATCAATAAAGTAAATTGTTTTAGAAATGTCGACCTTTCATTCCCTACCTTCCCATCCGTCCGACAATTAGTCATTATAAGGTGATACATAAAAACCCCACAAACTAAACTCAATGGAAACAAGAATAAGTGACAAATTAGCAAAAATAAGTTAACAAAGACATTTATTAGATTATGTGTAACTTATAAAACACTGTTATATTAACTAGTTTTATTCCTGTATCATGACCAGATAAAAATATAATCTTCTACACGTTTGTACTACACATAAGATCATTAAAATTTTGCGTATATATGTGTGTTAATATTTTTCTTACAATTACTAATTTTGAGCGACTAAGCTCATCCCCTCATTTTATTTTTTTCTTTTTTTGTAAAACACTTAAACATAATAGCACATAAGTTTCATACATCACCCGTATTTCAGATAACAGAATGATTCATCCAGAACTTCGGCAAGAGCTAACAAAATGTATCATTAAGTTCCCTAAATACACTCCATAACAGAAAAAATGACGCCCCAAGAAGGAGCTTCCCGATTGTAACGAAATTTTGTTTGCAAAGACATTTGGACCGAACATGCAAATGATTAAAATGTGGTGTCCTATGAATGAATAGCGGAAGCTACAGTGCATCGGAACTGCTCACTCAGCAGGTGTATATAAAGAAGCGATTCTCAATCTGGTGGTCAAATTTTCTGTTGTATTGCGATTTAGGATTCATTTCAACGACGGAAAAAAGGCCGCGCCACAGGATTCAAGCTCATTACGAGCAACTGTCAGAGTTTGAAAGGGGAAATTGAAAGAGGCAGGTTGGTCAAATCGGAGAATCGCTCGTCTTATGGATCGAAGCGATGCGGCTATTAGAAGATGCTGGCAAGAAGGGGTAGACAATGGCAGATTTCAGCGTCATGATGGTAGCGGTCGACCTAGGGCCACAGCAAATTGGAAGGACTGAATGATTGTCAGATGAGCTGTCACAGCGCCTGATTCATCGTTATCAACAATCAGACGTACGACCCACACACGAGTGTCCACCATGACCATTCACAAACGGCTGATAGAGTGAAATCTACGCTCGTACCAACCGCTATACAGCCTGCCACTCACCCCTGCACACTATTCTAGCCAGATTACAGTGGTGTTTGGCTCGATCAGGTTGGAATGATGCTGAGACTGGGGACGTTTAGCGACGAATCCCACTTCCAACTGTTTCTTGACGATCATCGAAGACGTGTCTGGAGACACCCAGGGCAGCGTGCCGATCCTGTTTTCACTATTGCATGCCACACAGGCTCTTAACCAGAAGTTAGGGTTTTGGGTGCCATTTCCCTTGATAGCTGGACCCCGTCTAAATAATTATTTTTACTGAAGATAAAATTCTTATACATAACACAAACATAAATTATTTTATAGGTATTTATTACTAATCAAAAGAGGCTATTTAGGTTGAATACTGAACGCATTTGGTATATATGTCTCTCTCTCTCTCATTAGTAATTATTTAAAAAAGAATACAATGTTATAGTAACGTCTCTAGATTAGCTTTCACTCACGAGAATAACAAGTGTTATAAATTTATGTCAGTTCAATACGGGCACGAACCGGTATACATTATAATAGCTCAAATTTTAAAAGTGCCCGAATCACATTTGGCTATACATATAATCAGATCAGGTAAACTCAATAGCAAATTTTCTCAAGTTTGGCTAGGTAAATTTAAGGGCGAGTGAATATTTTCACGAAGATGCAAAAAACTATATCCTGTTATTGTAAACAATGGCATTTATTATTAGAACATAGTAGTATCACAGAACTGAGAACTTGCCCAAAACTGTGATGGGACTCGGCCTTTATAAAAACACCGAATACTCGAGAAACAACCAATTTGAGTATCAAAGAAAGATCTATAATAGTTCAGATGTTAAACAAACAATAAATAATATTTTGAGTTAAAAATCCAGTGTTTGGATGAAAATACCTTAGCGGGAATTCGAAAAAGGGACGGATGAAACTGCAATCCAAAGTTCTGCCAACTGAGTCACGGAGATTTCTGGCTTCCTTTCTTTATGTAACAATATTATCCTTGAAAATCAAATTACGTCTGTGCAGGCTAATTCAGAAAGAGCCATGCAAGAGCTATGCGAGAAGAAAAAATTTAGTACGTGCCAAAATAATTTTAGAAAATATTCCGAGCACAAGTAAAACAAAAATAAAAGTAACAAAATAGATGAAAATTCTCCGATGGAAATTTATCAACCATATTTTATTGAATAATAAACGGTATTCGAAAAACATTAAGTTAGTTATAATCCAAAAAATGCCGCAGTATGTTATCATACATGATCTTATTGATTTCTTTATTCATTAATAATTTCGCTTTTAAGAGGCTAAAAAAATATTACACCCTTTCAATTTAACTCCGTAAAATTTTGAAAACTCAACTCTTCCCCTAATGTCAACCTTAGCAATAGCTCCAATTCAAAAGGGGGGAAAGGTGTGTGTTTTAGGGAAGCTGAGACAAATCACGGGCATGAGAAATAACCAAATCGTACATCAAACTCTGAAAATGGCCACGGTAATTTAGTGATCAGTTCGCAAATCCTTCGTCGAGTAGTGGGTTCGAGCTTTGATGCCACTAAATGATCCACCGTGAAGCCGGGGCTGACGCATGTTAGAACTATCGAGGCCTCAAAGTCCTCCTCTTCAGGAGGTGTGGAATCTTGGAGATGGAGGTGCAAGCACTGGTGTCGTTTTCGTCACTTGACAGAGGTTCAAAATTACGTCAATATCCCTTGTATTGCTTCTAGTGCAAAGTTAATAAAAACAATAAATCAAACTCTTAATGCTCTGAAAGTCTCAGAAATTGGTCAGCATTTACAGTTTAATTTCCAAAGTGCGTGCGTGTGTGTGTGTGGAAAAGGGCAGTCTGAGCAGAGAAATGCTGCGTGACTGCGCATTGCGTAATGCCATCAGAAAGCGTTGAACTTCGTTGTCCTTCGACTTCGAAACTGGAAAGCAGAGCTTGTTTAAGTGTACTTAATCTGTAATGTGAACAGCTGTCTAGAGTTTTAGAGGGGAAAAATCATTGGGAAGATGGAAACCGGGTGGTCAGATCGGCGAGTAGTTCGCCACCTAGGCCGTTCTAACTTTACTGCGAGAAGGTGTTGGGCCAGTGGACAAGAGAGAGGTCTGTTATATGGCGACTAAGCTCAGGGTGCCCTCGACAGACCAATAGTCGAGAAGTCCGTTATAGCATACGACACGCATGCATAGCAACAACTGTCTCTTTGTCCACCACCCATACACAGGCAGCACCTTCACTACGGGCCTCTGTGTCAGTTCGTACTATCGCAAGGTGCCTAGCTGAAGGACAGTTGCTATCACGGAGCCCATTACGTGTACTGCAATTGACACCCACTCACCGTCGAATCCGTTTGGAGTGGTATCGCTTTCGAAGGGATTGGACTGCAAAAGAATTGAATCAGGTCGTCTTTAGCGACGAATCCAGACTCAATTTGGGCAGTCATGACAATCGTGTAAGTGTGTGGAGGCCCCGTGGTGAACGTCTTAATCCTGCCTTCGCTGTACAGCGGCACACACTCCCACAACACGTGCAATGCTATTGGGTGCCATCTCATTCGACACATAGTCACCCCTAATATTGATCCACCAAGCCATGACAGCTCAGAGGTACGTTCGTGACATTCTTCAGCCACATGTGTTTCCACTCAATGCAGGTCTCCCAGGAGCCATTTCTCAACAGGACAATGCTCGCCCACACACAGATAAGGGATGACGAATTGGGTAGAATTAAAGGCGCGTTTACAGCAATTGTGGAACGAAATGTCGCAAGTCGTCCTGCGTGATTAGTATTCCTCAATGCCCGTCCGTATCCTGTAATACATTCAAGCTAGAGTTGGCGCAATAGGGTGCTAAAACCTCTATTACTTTGTAATTTTTCTTATAATAAATGATCTTTTTGCCTCGATTTTGTAACGACTTACATCAACGTTGTTCTTACGTATGTAAAATTTCATTTAATTCTAACAATTTCTGGAATCTCGTGTGGGTGTACAGCGAGTGCAATCAGTTGAACTAAGAGGATAATGACAAATGACTCTTAATTTGTAGGTATTTATTACAAGACGACGCACTGGTAGCAGAGCTCGGATAGTAACAGCACAAACAGTTGTTAAGATTAGTGAAACACATATCGGAACAAAAACAGCTCTTGTAATGAAGTCACAGTTGTATCAGCAACGTTCAGCTCACAGCTTACTAGCTCGCGCAACGGACATATCTCCTTCATAATACTCTGCTCTTCCAAAGAATACTCCCATATTTCCTGCAGACTCAGGGCACTTTCGCAAATTCACATGTCAGATCCACTTATAAATGCCAACAGCTTACAGTCGATTTCTCGACCGACCTCATAAGCAGACTACTCTAGGCGTCTTAAAAGATTTTCTGGCCTAGGTGTGACATCACACAAAAAAATCAAGAGAGGTCTGTAACTTTCTCCCCAGTAGAGGTATCGAACAGATTCTAGCATTTTTGGAAAAGTCTGTTCTTCGCCTAGTCACCAGAATGATCGTTAAATTTATCGCCAAGTTAAATTGATGAAATATTTATAAATATCTCTTTTCCTTTATAATATATATATATATATATATATATATATAGAGAGAGAGAGAGAGAGAGAGAGAGGATATA
>BMAW01121462.1:382825-469458 GCA_019974015.1 Nephila pilipes
CCCCTCCTTTAATTTCAAATTGGGAAATAAAAAATAGACCAGGGAGACAAATCTGGTGATCACAGGGAGTGGATAATGAACACAATATGCCTTCTCGCCAAAATAATCTGTACAAGGATGGTCCATCGTTGTGTAAGAGGCATCAATTTCCACTGCCCATCAAATCAGGCCTCATAAATAGCATTCATTTCAAAAGCCATTCCAAAATTCCTTCGAAGTATGGCCCAGTCATAGTGGAACCTTGATGACAAAACTCAGTAACACAAGCTCAACCTTTTCATCATTTCCACTCAAATGGAAGTGCTGATCTTTCTACGCCTTCCGTCGAATCTCTTCCACCTTTAAACCTCGAAAACCCTTCACATTACTCGGAAACGGCTGACAGCACAATCACCTTATACAGATTTAATCATTTAATGCGTTTCTGTGGTAGAATTTTCCCAAATTAAAACAAAATCTGATGTTCGTTCGTTGCTCTATTTTTTTTCCCGATGGCAATGACCGCATAAACGCTTTACGCGAAGGAACGCTACCAAGTCGAAATTCGTCAGTAATGAATGGAACCACTTGATATGCGTAACTGAAGGTCGTTAAAAAAAGAAATTGTGCAAAAAAATTGTGTTAATTGTATTGAAATGGTTTCTCAAATATAAATTTCAAATATTATTTAAGACAAAATCAAAAAATTTACAATGAATAAACTATAACAATCAAATAATAAAATCTTTCAAAATTTTTACGCAATTAAATACTTTAACTGTATGACATTTTTTTTAAAAAAAAATAACACTTTACATAACAAAACAAAAACATTTCTAAAGTTTATTTTTAATGAAAAAAATATTTTCAACCTTTATTTCTACTGAAATAGCTCAAATTAAAATGATGTAGTAAAAAACATGATTTTTTAACAACTAAAAAGCTTCCATCCAATTTATATTGATTTACAAAATGATATTTGAAGGTCAAGTAAAGGATACCGATTCAACACGTGTTCGAAAAGTGTCTAAATATTTGAAGTCAAGCTTTTCAAAAAATTTAAGTATATTTAGTTAACTATCATACGATTTATTTGTGTACAGTTTCTAACAAAGAGCGAAAATATTTTACTATAAATTGATATTCTATTTTCTAAAATACAATTAAAAATACGAATATGACAGTTGAACCAGCCAGCATTCTTAGATTGATAGCTACTATAAGCCGCTCCAAAGTAAAGATATCTGACGTCATTATTCAAAGGTCAAAAGGTATTTTTCTCAGAAACATGACATTTGCTAACTTATATAAAACTACATAACATATTTTACAACAGCTGTTCATATGTCGTTGAATTCTGAACAGCTTCAGACAGAGAGTCGCCTTCGATTCAAGAACGATATATTTTCTTTCAATAGCTTATTAAATAAATAAGACATTAAAATTTTATTTCACCTGTTAAAATTATTTGTATGCCTTCCTTTTGTTTTTCTGTATGTCGCGCAAATCGTTCCGAGTGAATGAAGAAACTCAACGATAAGGACTAAGCCTGCTTGAAAAGCATGAATAAAAGACAAAAGTCCCTTAATAATTGAAAAGTTTAGACGTGAAAGAGATATTTTAATTTAACGTAGCTCTTTCTCAAGTAAATGCTCTTTTTTCTCCAAAAGAAAGGGAAAAAAAGAAAATCCAAAGATTATATCTAAGCTGAAATTTCAACAGCTTTTCTAACAAAAATTTGCAACAGCTTTACTTTTCATTTTATGAAAAAAAAAATTGTTTTTATAGAGAAAAAAAATCGTTAATTCTCAGAGAAAAAAATGTATTAAATATTTTTATATTGTTTCCAGTTATTGTAGTAGAAGGCAATATATATATTTACACTGCTTATGGACTTACGGCATTAATTTCTTTAAAAAGTTCAATATAGAAAAGTACCTAGAAAAAATCGTCATTGTCATCCTTATATTATACATTTAATAATCAGCGATTGCTTATTAAATCATTTGGCCTTTTTCCCATAAATTAACCTTGCATAATATAAATAAACTAAACAAATTATTGATAATCAAAATTAAGTGTATAAAACTGGATCACTGCGCTGACGAAATAAAAATTGAAATGCAAATAAAGGTAATTTTTCAGGAAAACGGTGAAATGTTGAGAATTATCAACGGAACAGAAGATATACATAATCATACGCAAAAGACTCAATGTCTTTTAATCTCTATCTCCCTTTATTTACCACTGGAAAAATAAAAGTAGAACAATAAAGATTACGCTTTGAGACCCAACCGAAATTATGTACTGGAATACACTCTAAAATTTGACAGTGGTAAGTAAACAAAAAAATAAAATTAAAAAAAAAGACTTAAGATTAAAACTCTTTAAACTAATTTTTATTTAAGTCCTAAAAAATAGTCTTGGAAAACTTCAAATACAATATCATACGTGCATTTTTACTAATTTTATTTCAGTACTTTTCTGGTTTCATAACGATTCGATTTCTCACTTCGTAATCCATAACGAGCCCTCGGATCAATTTTAAATTTTGTTTCTTTTTTATATGCCTCTGGTTTTGCATGCAAGGAATTTTTTTAAGCATAAATGTGAGCTAAAAATTCTCTTTCACATTTATCACAGATCAATTATAGCTTTTAGTTTACACACATATTCATGCACCCAAAAATGTATCAATCTTTAAAAAATATGCGCTAGATTCAATCTAAAAAATCTCTCAATACATCTAGAGCAGGCCTGTCCAACCCAAAAGACTTTGCGGGTTGCTTTAGAAACACATTTTATTCCAGTGGGCCGCATTATATGTGTGTGCGTGCGTGCCTCGCAAATGATGAATTCGATGCCGTTTCAAATTCATACGTTAAAAGCTACAACTTTTACTTTCGAGTAGTGGGAAGCGACTAATCCTCCTAAGCCTCATTAGAGAAATCAAGAGCATTCTGCTATAAAATAAAGGAAATTACATTTTATTGTATTAAATATATTTACACGACATACAATTTTAAAATCTGTGCTTCAATTACAACATAATGCTGGCGCTAAATTATTAGCGATTAAAAGACACCGAGTAGAAAGTCTGTCTGAAACAATACGCTTCTGCGTCAAATATATAAGGCTTGATGCAGACAAACTGGCTGCTGCTATTTCGCATGTAGTCGCATTCCCTCCCTACGTCTAGTTAAGCACTCCCGCGATCTTCAGTAAGTTACAACGTTTTTCTGAATTTCACTTGGTGTGTGTGTGTGTGTGAGTGAGTGTGTGTGTGTGTCATCAAATTTTCGATCGTTAATTTAACCAACTTCCCATCAAGCTAGAGCTTTGAAATTTTGGGAATCGTTCGTACTCGCCTAACAATGCAATATTTAGACGTTTGCGACAAGTTTTAACTAATATTTCAATAATTTTAACAAGTCAAAATATTCTTTCCTCTTGGCGCTTTTAGGATTGAGGAAAAAATTTCTTTCTCCCTCTGGGAACACCGGGCACTCCTCACGCAGCATGCGGTATCGTAAACCTTTTGTACTCACAAAGGGGAGATACTATCTCCCCTTTACTATCTCCGAGATAGTAAGGGTTGCTGACTTTTAGTCAGTAATCTTCGCAAGAAAGAAAGTTTCCAATATTTGGCACCGTGTCTTATCACAACAATTTTTTCTGAATTCTGCTTCCCATTCTTTTTTTAATAGAATGACTTACAAACTTTCAAATGCATGTTTTGATTTTATGAGTATTATGAATTTTTTAATACTCTCACAAATGTCTCTTTTTAAGTGAATTTTAAAATTAAAAATAACTAACAGTTTTAACTAATATTTCAATAATTTTCTCTAATAAACTTTGCCACCATATAAAAACGTTGTTTTTAAAAACGTTGGTTTTTATATCGAATTATTTGCTGTTTAGTTATACATTATGTGTACCGCCTAATCGCACCAGATGGCCCGTGCGCTTTTTAAAATGAATTTTGAAATCGTTTTTGAAGAAGATTAGAGAAGAAAAACTATTATAAAAGTTGAGTCAGGCCGCAAGTTGACACTTGGCGGGCCACATGCGGCCAGCATATTGACCAGGCCTGATCTAGAGGAAAAGTTGGAAGAAAAATTTTTCTCAGTTACATAGGGGATATCAAAGCATGTTATTAGCAACAGTAAAACTTTCTGACTCGTTAAGACAAATTTATATGCATCTTTCAAAACATGAAGCGCAAATATCGCATGAGTAAGTGATCGTAAAAATAATTTTATTCCATTTAAAATCATGTAAATGTATAATTTCCCACTATCATTGAAATCTTGAATTAAGGAAAAATGTATTTAAGTCTTCTGATATGAACTTCTATAAATGCTAAGACTTTGCCTCATTCTCTGTCCCAGTTCTAGATTATTAAAGAGTTTAGAAAATAAAGTTACAGCTAAAAGCCAGAGGATTTCCGGACGTCAGAATCAAAATCGCTGAACATAATTTTGGGCTCTAAAATCTAAGTTCAGGCATCATCCTTAATAGTGAAATTTAAATAATTGTGTTTGTGTGTGGGCGGAGAATTCTAAGACGATGCTGAGAGTGGCGTTGTGCAAGAAATTGTAAAAGATAAGCGGACTATCAGGCATTGAATGGTGATTTGAGTGAGAAGGGCAGGCTGGTCCATTTGGCAAATCTCAGATGATACACACCTCATGAAGCGCACCCACAAAGCACCGGCTGTGGCGAAGATGTTTGGAACAAGGAAATGTAGTAAGTTTGAGGGGAGCCGATTCAGCCAGACGGAAGTCAGCGTTCATGGATTGGCGCATCAGCACAAGCAGTGATGGACCCGGAAGCCACTTCTACCACCATTCTGTAGTCATGTTCAAGACACCCTGGAATTTCCCATATCGACCAGAACCATTTCCCGTCGATTGGTTGTTAGTGGCTTGCACTCATGACGTCCGTTAAGAAGACTGCATACACGCCAACGTCTACAATGGTGCAGGGCTCGAGCGATGTGGACGACGGAATGGCATAGAGTCGTGTTCTCAGATGAGTCGCCCTTCTGCTTCTCCAATGGTAGTTTCTGCGTATGAGTGCTGCGTCGACGTGAGACGGATTCAATCAGGCAGAAATTGTAGAACGTCCCACTGCGCGACAACGCGGCATCATGGTTGGGGACGCAGGCACCATTCAGGGCACTATAACCGCCCAACGATACGTGGATGATGTGCTGAGGCCGGTGACATTTCCCCCTACCATCAGGGGGTGCCTAATGCTCTTCATCAGAGGGATACTTCCTAAACGCACACGGATCTCATCAACCAACGTGCACTGCACGGTGTACAGATGCTTCCCTGGTCACCGTTCCCTCCTGATCACTCACCAATTCAACACAATCGGGATGTGATTGAATGCCATTTGCAGATCCTGCTACTGCCACATACAGAAGACGAACTGTGACAAAGGGTTGACAGGGATTGGAGAGCCATTCCTCAGAAAACCATCCGTACTCTCATTGACTGAGTACTTAGACGTGTTGCTTCGTGTATCGCCATTCACGGTGGTCCTACTAGATACTGAGCTGTTCTCGTTCTGTAATTTGCATATCATTTCGAAACAAAGATCATTTATTGTTCGTTACAGTCTCTCCATGTTTGCAGAAAGTTTCATCACTTTCTGACCACTCCCTGTTGGTGTCGCATTTTCAATGTCATGTAGTGTATAATAGAGACGAAGCAATTTCTTAATTTGCATTTACGTACCTTGCTTCCTTCTGGGTGAAACTTTTTTTGACCATGAGTGCATATATATATTTAAAAAAAAAAATATACCATAAAGAATAGTTTACTATTTCATACATTTAGCTCTTAAAATATATATATATATATATATATATATATATATATATATATTAAAAGAGATGCACAAAGCTAAAATATGCGGTGAAAAGGAAATAAAAATAAATAAACATTAATTGCTGAAAGACAAAAAACACCAAAACATTTTTTTATTTATTACTATATTGCTTCTTTATTAGCATCCTCATTTCTACAAACTTTCGCCTCTTTTATCCCAGCATCAAAAGATACAAGATTTATCCACACCGTCTTACCACAGTATTATTCGAATTTCACTCCTTTAAAAGTCGGTTTATTAACCTAGTATTCATTGTGTTTGATGCATAAGAAATAGTTGGGCGACTTATCCTCCGTGAACGTATTATGATCCTATCTGAAAAGTCCCCTTTCCACATCTGGTTGACATACAATTGTTGTAACAGTATTTGTAACACTTAGAGCAAAAATAGGAATAGTATAATTCAATTAATTTTTTAAAGATTTTTTTAAAGAAATCTTGCAACGAAAAGTTAAGCTTATTGTTACTTTCAAAATATCTAGAGCTAAAATCAGTCATTATATGCACAAAACACCAAGTGCAAAGTTAAAGCGACTCTCTAAAAAGAAAAACACTCAAATAACTCTAAAAAATATACTTATCAATCCAAAATTCTAGAAAATATTAATCAGATTGAGAAACAAAAAAAAAGAGAGAAATTAAAATTATATACAGAATTAAGTGCGAAAGACTTAAACATGTAACCAGATGGAAAAGAAAAATAGTACATGGCTGCAAATGTTTATCTAACACTCTCCACAATGAAAAAAGTAAAATGTTTAAATTTACAGAAATCTTAAGCACTGTTATGATATTATAAAGGGATCCACACAGCATTATAATCATCCAAGTTGAATGTATTGCTTAAAAAGTGACACAGAGAAAAAAGTTTGTGTCATCCCATTTATAATAAGAGGGTGGGAGAGAGAAAATAATAATCATTACATTAGAGTGAGTGAAAATGAAGTTTAATAGCACCATACCACAAGATATGACTGTGGTCTTGACGTTTGAAAAAAATGTATAAAAGACAAAAAGTTTGACAAGGTCAAAAATAGAGATGGATCGCTAGTGTCCCGGGTTCACGTCACCCATATTTACCAAAGCCAGTAGACCCCATATTAAAGAAAAAAGATTACTAGTGTGCCTCGGGGTCATGATCCCGTCCTTACCAAAAGAAAGCAAGCCCATGAGGCCCCTTGATATAATCCCCAGGGGTAGAGTGCCTGGCTATTCCCCCAGACACTTGATATCCATTTAGTTCCCTCTTATGATGTACAAGAGTTACAGTGGTACTATTCTTTCAAACCCAGTCACCACATGGGTGTCATTACATTGAAGAGAATTCAATCGCTATATAATAACTTTAATGTTTTAAGTCATGTTCATGAAAATTGAGAGTAGTATTCGAAACTGAAAATCACTAATTTCGTTACAAACACAAAAGAGATCTATAAAATATTTTTTAAAAAATGATAAATATTCAGGAATTAAAGTTTAAAAAGAATTATCATACATTTAAAAAATGCATAACGCAAATTAACTTATATTTTTAATTTAAAGCATATATAATGCACAGAAGATAAAAAGAAAGAAAAAACTGGAAATTACTTAACATATATCTTCTTAATAGAATTTATATATATATATATATATATACATAAAATCCTTCAATTTATATTTTTAGTTCTTTCAAAACAACTTTTATCTACATTGTTTAGAAGCAGCTATAATTTTGATTTGCCAGAATTACTATTGTATATACTAATTATTAAAAATATATGTGATAATAAAATTAACAACTCTCTTATTAACATGCATCAACTTATCATTGGAAGCATCATTGCAATAATATGTATTAAGGAATATTTTAAATGATTGTAATGGACAAACAGGACAAAAATTTTTGATACATTTAAATAATAAAATATTTAAATTCGTTGTAGTCATTATTTTTCATGCCAGGTAAAATATATAAATGTGAGAAAATCAAATTACCTGTTCACTCATAAAATATCACATTTCTACCTAATTTAATACTTTCACTTCATAAAATGATTCTGTGGAAAAAAATATATTACATCATATCTCAGTATGTATGTTTTATCCACAGTAAGCAAAAAGAATGTTAAACATTAGCAATCATTACATTGAAGATAATAATAATGTGAAAATAATCATTAGAGACATTAAAGACTAGACTTAATTTTAAGAAAATGAGAAGAAATGACATTTGGTATTTCGCTTTCAGGTTTAACTACAACAAAATTTGAATTTATAACAGATAAATTTCACATACAGAATAAAATAAAAATATGCCAGCAACAACACTTACATCCATTCAAATAAATTTATGGGCAAGTATAAATTCCTTTAGCACATTTCACATGATACAAAATTTTTAATCAGTATAAATAAGAGAAAAAGTATATATATATAAGAAATAAACAAATTTTTTTTTAAATTTGAAATTCAGTCATGGCACAATGAAGAAACGTTAAATAGTTATGCATTTATTAATTTAATGAGAGAGGCAATTACATCATAATATTTATGGATTCCACATGGGTCATTTTGCCATCATGGCTAAAGAACAAAGTTAAACTTTCCTTGCTTGAAATTTATGTGCAAGAATTTTTTCAGCTCACATGGTATTAGATTTAGGGTTCTTTCGGTATTTAGCTGAAAACGGAAAGTCTGTAGGGAAATCTCCCTACCGGATTTGAGCATATTTATAAAATGCATGTTCATTTAAAATGGAATCTCAAAAGGATTTGTATCAGAAAATAAGATAAACTCCCCACTATAAGGGTTAAAAGTGTAAGGAAAATTAAAAAATTTAATTAAATTTAAGTGAAATCAATACAACTACAGCCCTCTGCAAGATGCGGGTGTGCATTAGGCCTTTACAAACAAATTTACGTTACAGGAATATCTAAGAAAAACATCTTAGTTTAAATAATTCGAGATAAAAACCAACTCTTTTAAAAACAAGGTTTTTATATGGTGGTAAAGTTTATAAAAAAAATTATAGAAATATTAGTTAAAACTTGTCGCAAATGTCTAAATATTGCAATGTTAGGCGAGTAAGAATGATTCCCAAAGTTTCAGAGCTCTAACTGCATGGGAAGTTGGTTAAATTAACGATTGAAAATTTGATGACACACTAACACAAACACACAAAGTGAAATACATAAAAACTTTTTAAAAAACGTTGTAAAAAAAACATCATCTCTCTTTCGTCTTTAAGATCACTCTCTCTGCGTATTTCAATATATCTTCCATAAATGGCACCACCTCACTACACAAACAATATTATTAAAAAATTATTGAAATATTAGTTAAAACTTGTCACAAATGTCTAAATATTGCATTTTTAGGGAGTAGGAACGATTCCCAAAGTTCCAGCCTGATGGGAGATTGGTTAAATTATCGATCGAAAATTTGATAAGCCACACTCACACCAAGTGAAGAGGAGAAAGTAAAGTTAATTGGCGCAAGAGCCATATATGGCCATGCTGCGCCAAACAAGAATTAACTGTGGTCCAGACGAGAAGAAATTAAGGAACAGACAAATTGGTTGACAAGTAGGAGGGTCGAAAATAGAGAAGGATCGCTAGGGTATCCCGGGGGTGCGTCACCCGTGTTTACCAAAGACAGTAAACCCCATAGGAAAGAAAAAGATCACTAAAGGGCCTCGGGGTCATGATGCCCGTACTTGCCTAAAGAAGGCAAGTCCCCGAGTTCCCTTGATATAATCCCCAGGGGCAGGGTGCCCGACTATACCCCCAGACGCTGGGTACCCATTTTAGTCGCCTCTTACGACACACCAAGTGAAATACAGAATAATTCGAGGAAAAAAATCTTTTTAAATGGTAACAAAGTTTATTAAAAAAAAATTTTATTGAAATATTAGTTAAAACTTTGTAAAATATCTCATATCTCTCTCGTCTTAAAGATCACTCTCTCTGCGTAATTCAATATGTCTTCAATAGATGGCGCCAGATTACTACACAAATTACGTTATTAAAAAATTATTGAAATATCAGTTAAAACTTGTCGCAAATGTCTAAATATTGCATTGTTAGGCGAGTAAGAACGATTCCCAAAGTTTCAGAGCTTTAGCTTAATGGGAAGTTGGTTAAATTAATGATCGAAAATTTGATGGCACATTCACCAAGTAAAGAAAAACGTAGTAAAATTTAGATTAGAGCTGTACTGAAAAATCAGTTCATTATTACCATTACAGAAACATATATACAATTTCAAATCAAGTAATCAAAATATTAAATGACAAATAAAATAAAATCTTTATGTGGTGTGTTGTTTAAATTTATACACTGTTGTATAGCATTGTGTTTAAAATCTCATATCAATTGGTGTTCAGTACTATATTTTATTTTTTGACATAAATTCTTCAACCTACAAAAATAAATATGTGTGGGTGGCAATTTTGTAAATCAATATTCAAAAAAATATAAAGTTTCAAAAAAAATATTTCGACATTTTCCTATATGACTCCCATTGATAAGACTAACACAGTATGTAAAACATTATTCACAAATTTTTCTCATGCATCTCAGGACTAAGGAATGAACATGAGCAAAGTGAACAAGGATGTTTTTCAGTTATGTTACAAAACTATCAAAACGGTTTGAAAATGCAGTTTTTTTAAATTTTTTCAAGAATAAATTACCAATGGCATTTAAAGTCGTTTAATAAAGCATGTTTGTAATCAGAACTTTCTGTTCTAGCTTAAAACAATTTCTTGACAAATCCATTTTCCATATTAGCTGAAGAAGAATGGTTTGCTGTGATAAAACTTTACCACACTTGTTTGCAAGTCAAACCAGTTACAGTAAACCTTATTTTATTTATTTATTTATCATTAGTATTATCTATCATTCAAATTATTTATATCCCCATTTGCTTCAAAACAGCTCTTCAGTGAAATCACCTAAACCAAACATTCAATCCTTTCAAGGCAAAACATATTTTAAAACTTATTTGTTCACAATTAAACACTTAATTTTTTTTTCTTTCATTTCAAACTAATATACATTGTTAATATTCATTTAAAAATAACATAATATGTATCATTGTTAAATATTCAATTTAAAAACAGCATAATATTAATTCAAATCAATATAGTATTTATCTTTTCTCATTTATTATAATAAGAGAATATGTTTCATTTGATTCAAAAGTTGGTAAAAAAAAAAATATTTATCATAATGTTTTAAAATCTCCTCCAAAATTGTCAAAATAATTTCCTAAATAAAGCACAAAATTTAAGAACTAAATCATATTCCTTCATATATCACATAATAAAATTTCCTGTCAGTTTATTTTATTTACTTTAAATAACAACAGTGAGCTTTCCCTTTATATACTCAAAAATGTTACATTATTAAGATTCTTAAACATTATTAAAATAAATTATCACATGCACAAATTGTGCTTTACCACACACATCAAAATAAAATGCTGTAATCATTTTCCAAATATTACACAATTTTTTAAAATCAAATTAGAATTAATTTCAAAAATGTATCATTTATATCTCATAAAATATAACATTTTTTGTAACTCAGACTGTTAAAAAACCGCATACTTTGAAAATAGAATTATTCTTAAATGTTGGAAATAAACACAATACAGCAACTCATGATGCAATATTTTTCAAAAAACTTATAACCATTTAATTAAATTCTAAAATACACTTATGTTAACTTTTTTCATTTCATTAAAAGTAAATTTGAAAAGAAAACCAATAACAATTTTAAATAAATATCAAGAGCAATTTTATCACATAATTTAAACTAAAATACCACACAATCTTTTTTTATGTTCAATATGATACATTTATAATTTTAAAAAAGAACAGAGTAGTTTCACTTTCTCAAAAAATATGTGTAAAAACAAAAAATATCATTGATATTATATACATTTATACATAAAATTCTAAATAAACAAAAAATTACTGCACTCTCTTTCCAAATATTAAACTTCAAATCAGAACCAAGTTACAGAAGTTTCAATAAGATATCCATAAAACCCATATAACATTTTTTTTTATATAAAATAGAAAAAACAATAAAAAGAATTACTTACTGGACTTTAATCCTGCTTAACAAATTGAGATAAAACATTAAAAATGTGTATCCAATTTGCAAAGCATTATTTCACTACAGCTGTTATAATTTAGTTCAAGAATTATTTGATAATAATAGATGTAATAACTTGAAGATATGCCAGGATGAAGAAACAGAACCCTAATATCAGGTTGAGATGATACATTAAAATTCTGAAGAGTTTCATCTAAAGGCAATAGTAGACAGGCATATTTACAAACGAACTGGAGGCAGCAATAAGAAAACTTCTTAGCAGCAGCTAGAAGGGTTCAGAGAATTCCTTTCTGTTCTTTTCGGTCACAAATGTAACACTTTGAAAGAATTTGTAGAAATAAGGATCGGCATCACACTGCATTTGTTTCCTTCATCAGCAATAAAAAGATCCAGATGTATTCGGCTCTTTTCAAGTAATTCTTGACAAAGCACTTAATTATAATTTTTGATTTCTAGTAGGAATGGTTTGTCACTCTCTCAGTAGCAGAATTCAAAATCAAGCCAATCACTCTAGCATGTACTAATTAAAAATCAATGTTATACAATAAGCCATTCTGTTGACAATTTATTAAGAATAAATGAAATTTAAAAAATTTTTTTAATTTGTAATTCAGTCATGGCACAATGAAGAAGCATTAAATAGTTGAAATTATGCATTTATTAATTTTATATGAGAGAGAGGCAATTACATTGTAATAGCAGTGGACACAGCAAAATTTACAACCACACACTTCCATGTTTAAAATAGAAGAGTGATTTTATTAACATAATGCACATTTGAAGACGTCAGACGCATCATTTTGCTGTCATGGCTTAAGTAGAAGAGAGCAAAACTTTCCTTGCTTGAAATTTATAAGCAAGGATTTCTTCAGCACACATGGTATTATTAGATTTACGGATCTTTTGGTATTTTAGCTGCAAACGAAAAGTCTGTAGGGAAATCTCCCTACAAATGTCAAACCAGATTTGAGCATATTTATAAAGTGCTGGCATATTATAAAGTGTTAAATTGGAAGCTCAAAAGGATTTGAATCAGAAAATCAGATGAACTTCCCACTAGAAGGGTCAAAAGTGTAAGGAAAGTTAGAAAATTAAATTGAATTTAAGTGAAACCTTTGCAACTACAGCCCTCTGCAAGATGTTGGTGTGCATTAGGCATTTACAAACAACTGTACCTTACAGGAATATATAAGTAAAACATTTTAATTTAAAATTTAGATTAGAGTTGCAGTGAAAAATTTCTTCCCTGTTGCAAAAACATATACACAATATTAAATAATGTGATCAAAATATTAAATTACAAATCAAATCAAATCTGTATGTAGTGTGTGGTTTAAATGTAAACATTGTTGTGTAGCAATATAGTGAAGTAAACTGTTTAAAAGATTTTTAAAAGAATTAAACATGATTTAACATTTTTTACTTTTATTATACAAAAGACAATGGAAGGGGGGGTCAACTTTGAGTAATACCATAATTGCAGCATCAACTGTCCTAAACAATAACCTGCAATTAATTAATTAATTGCATGAGGTAATATGATATCGCACTATGTCACATAAAACAGTATAGTGTAACAAAACAAAAAATAACTAGTTAAAAATTATCACAAGAGCTACAACAGAAATAAGACTTGATTCATCTAAATGTCTAATCACAGATATATTGTAAATAGAAAAATGTTTTCTGAAATAACAGAAGGATAACAAAATTGATGAGTTATAAACAACTATCAACCCACCAAAAGTGCAACCCATCTATTATAGTTCAATGGCTGCAAAAATTCCTTTATGATTTTCAATAGTTAATAGAGATAAGTATTTCCATACATCCAGCATCACTGTTTCCTTGACTCTTCCTGATTACTAAGAGCTATATAATTACTCATTTCATCATATAAAGAACATCAAAATAAACTCTGGAAATTTAAGAGAAAACAAGTAATGTACATATATTCTATCGACAAACATTGCTAGTTTGTGTAAATACAAAAACTTTAAACAAAATCAAAAAGGAAAATATTCCAGTCTTATAATAAAATAGGATAAATTATACGATAAATTGAACTAAAAATTTGAAAATGAATAAAGTTTTAAACAATTTATTCTTGGATTTCATGGTTAATACAGCTTTAATATAATTTAAAGAGAAATACAAAGAGCATTGGAATCAAGGTACACTATGAATAAGAAACCATGAACCATTTAAATCTATAAATAATAAAGAAATCATAAAGGAATACCAAATTTAGAGTCAAGTAAATTTGTCAAGAATCACTCACAATATTGGCAAGTATTTTCTCATGCAGTCTTTTCTGTAAATAAATTATAATTTAGTATGATATCAGTAAAACAGAAAAAATTACACTATTTACTGTCATAACAAATATATCCTTACCATTCAAACATGTTAAAAAATAATGAGAAAACCTTTTTAAACCTCCTACGAAAACTACAAAATCCATTAAAGGAAAGTATTTCCAATAAAATGGTGTCTTATTTTATTTTTTATTACTAATACAAGTACATATGTTTATAAAAGTACTTAAAAAGAAAAATTTTAAAATGGTGCATTTTAAAAGAAAATTTGTGTTTTTCATTTTTGCTTTTGAACTAAGGCAATGAAAAATAATACCCGCAAAAAAAACTTCTATGAATGAAGTATCTTTTGAATGAAAACAAATGAAGTATCTTTTCACAAAAAATATATGGCTTAATGTTGTTAAGTGATGAAGTATAAGTTCAACTTGCATTTAGAATATGGTAGAATATGGTGCATTGTTTCACACACAATAAAACTATGCCTACCATTTACAGATTGAATGTTCACTTCATGCTCTAGCACATTTAAATGATTTAATTTTATTTTATTTTTATTTTACAGCTCTTCTGAGCATTTGATTTTTGAAGGCATTTTACATTACATAATGAATTTCTATAATCACTTCAATAACTGAAAACAGTAAATGTATATTTAACAGTCGACAACAATAAAAGAAATATAAAATATGCTAGACTTTTAATAATTATAGAATCTGTTCACAATTTCGGATTATTTTAAGTTGTTTTACCATTAAAGATCATGAAATTATCATTAAAAAATGTTTGCTCCAATGTATGATTCAATCCTTTTAAGTTACAAAGGGCGATATGTATTTTTTTTTAATTTAAAAATATTTCAATTGCTAAATATGCAGGAAAAAAAGAACTATTAAACAGTTCTAAACATTTATAATTCACAAGAAATTAGTAAGCATTACAATGAAAAATTTTAATTACAGTTTACCTTCTCAAAAAAAAAAGAAAAAAATAGAAGTTATTGAATAATTTATGACACTTTCTTGGCACTTGATATTTTATTATGTTTCTTGACAATCAAGAAAAGAAACATATTTTAATGGTCCATTTAATAGTTACTCTTCACTCATTTTTTGAGATTAAATTAAGGCAAGTCCTGCAAAAGTGTATTTTTTTACAGTTAAACACTAATTTGAATTTATTCTACAACTTTAATAATAAAATATTATCTATTCGTTTAATCTTTAAACCATTTTTAAAAGAGCCAAACGTTCACCAACGATTGTAAAATTGAATAGAAAAAAAGGTTATATTTAATTAAAATAATTTCATTCATAAAAACACTGCTTTGAGAATACATATAGTAACTGATTTTAATACTTTAACAGATTAATTCTATGTAGCTTTTTTAATGATCCAACTATACTTTAAAAATGGAAAGAAAAAACATTCCTTAAAAAAATGCTTAAAATTGATATTTGATTTCTTGACAAAAACACACACAATACAAAATTTTCTTTGGTTTTCTCTTTTAAGTTCAGTTGGCTCATTATGAGATATCTGAAAAATTTACAATCATAATCCAATAGTCCAGAAGCACACTTACAAATGACAAACAAAAGAACTATACAGAGAAAGCTACAGATTTAAATAAAATAGCAATTTTAAATATTGCACCAGAAAAACATCAATAGATAGTATGATTCAAAAGATTGCAGCATTATTTTTAAGTGTCTAGATAAATCAAGTTAAATAAAATATCAATTTTAAAAAACACATTGCTTGGTTATCAGTAAAAAATATGGTTTAAAAGTTGGTGGGTTTATACAAATAATCTAATGAAGGAAATAAACAAAAGTTTCTGTACATAAATTTAATACTATATTTTTGGAAAGTTTAATTTTTTTAGACATGCACATACACTGATCATAAATTCATTGTTGTAAAAATACTTAAAACTTGTTTGAGCTTTCTGAAGAATTGAAAATTTATCAAAAAACTTTATAGATAAAATATCACTCAATAAATGCACTTTTAAAATCTCTTCAATATTGTTATGTTCCTACTAATCGAGAAAAACTTCATAAGTCTAAAAAAATATACAGTAGAAGCTTATGAAGTATGAAGTTACAGGCAGCATAATTAGATGTCAGTTTTACATAACAGCTGCAGATTAACAAAGTGAAGTATACTAAGCATAATTTTTTCATATAAGAAAATCCTTGTTTCTGTGGAGGGACACTATAGATTGATAGCATTAATAGCTTCACAACATTCATTTATCATGAGCCATTTAAAAAAATAACAGAATAATTCAATGTATACATAATACAAATGATTCAGTAAAACAAATATAAATCAAAATATGCAGTTTTTGTGAATAAAAGCACTCATTTTAAGCAATTTTATTGTCGTGTTAATAAATGTACCATGTCTATATGACAGCATTAAATTAAAATTGTTTAAATAAAACTTTAACTAGTAAAGTAAATATAGAAAACACAAGATAATGCTTAAATATAATAAATCTCCTAACAAAACTACAGTGTAAATATAATAAAATTTATGGCATATATGGAATGTTTAAAATAAAAAATTTTATGTAAAAAAAGTTCAAGCATTTGCCATAACACATTATATATATAATCAAGCTATCATTAGTAATGAAAAATATTTTAAACTAAGAATAAAATATTTTTTTACAGTTCCTAATCACTTTCCTTGATTCATTAAAAATATATCAAGCTCATCATATTAATAAATAATTTTTAAAATTATATACCCCCACAGAGTGGACTGCAAGTTATGGTAAACTAAAATACATAATTTTTAAATAATTTTTTCTCAATACTTATCACTTTTCCAATGAATAACATACATTAATTGCTCAATGATCATGAAAATCATAGCAATACTTTAGCCAAACTTTCTGCTTTCTTTCACTGAAAACAAAATAAAAATTGCTAGCTACTTAACGTTTTTAAAGAGAAGTGATAAAAAGTAATGGCATAAGGAAAAGCTAAATATTCTTTCAAAATAAAACAATTTTATACGATAGAACATTAATATCATATACAGTTAAAATTATTTATAAAACAATCTATTTTGTTTAGATAATTTCATTTCCAAAAGCAAACTTTCAGAAAGAAACATATTTAAAAGAGACCTAATTTTGAAAAGAAAGAAAAATCTCTCATCCATTATTTACACATTAAACTAACTTGTGTGAATAATTAATCATCTTTAATCTAAATCTAGTCTTAAAGATGAATTCATGATAAAATAAATATTCACACAAACTACAAATAATAAAAAATTTGACAAACATAAATCTTTATGAGTATCCTCCTAAATATAATTTTTTATCTTTAAATTTATAAATTGACTGTATTGAATTACAAGTAGAACATTAATTCATTATAACAAAAGTTACTTTAAGACCAACTACTTTCAATAACATAAATTATATTTTCACAAAGAAAAAATTATGACAAGAAGTATTACTATTAAAATATATATTCATTAAAAAAAATTTAATACATTAGATAAAAAAAAATTAACGAAGCAAACTATTTTTTTTAACTTTAAAAACTAAATCCACATTATAAAGTAAAATACATCAAAATTATGGCGTTGTGCATTGATTTGCTACCATTTAAAGCAAAACCATTTTTCTGAGCTTTACCATGAGCCTTATTTTTACCTTTTATCCAAAAAAATTAATATATTTATTTATTTACTGTCACATTCTGGGGAGAAGGAAATTTATAAAACTTCATTTGCTTTCTAGAAATATTCAAATTTTATTAACATATAAAATTATATGAAACTGTTTCTAGATTATAAAAAAAAAATGAATATTTCTTTAACATGTAAATATCTATAAATTACACAAAGCTCATAAGAAATATATTGATTCTTAGTCATATAGGTATAATAATGACCAACAAAAAATATTATCCATAAAAGCTATTTAGAGAGTAGAATCAATTTAGAAGTGTTATGAAAATACAAGCAACATTCTTACTTTCACATCAAAAAGAGAAATAACAAAAATATTTGAAACATGACATATTCATTACATCGTAACATAAAAATACCAACTTCATTTTTAATTTCATCAAACAGATCAGAAATGGTATTATCAATATAAAAAACATCAATTAATCATCAAAATAATTAACATAAGAAAAATAACTGAGATACATACCAAAAAGTCTTCCAAAAATGGTGCATTTCCATTCACTTTCATTGCCAATATAATGAATATTCAGCTCTTCAAAAAAAAAAGCACACAAACATATTACTTAAAGGAAAACTCATATTTAATTACCATAACAAGATAAATATTTTTGAAAATGATTATAGAAAATTATTAATTAAGAATAAAATGCTTGCTTTAGCAAAGCTCAGGCTTGCAAATTTTTCAAAAGCATTTCAATAACTCAATATACATATAGTAGAGAACTTCATTTAGTAGGAAACTCTTCACCATGGATGTCTCGGATAAGTCAACACAAAGATTTTTTTTCAATTTGAAAAGCAATTTGCTAACTTCCATAACATTTTATTCATCCATGTATTTTAAAATAATTAAATAAAATTCTTCACTGAAATCTTCCCACAGTTTTGAATGTATGAAAGGGAAAAAAAAAAATTTACAAATATTCTGAGCAAAATCAACAAAACTTTAGTTACATGTCTTATAACCAGGGGCAACATATGACGCTATTATGCAAGTAAAAATGTATTAAAACCATTTTAAATGCACTTCTAGTGTTCAAAAAGTAGATGCCTTTCATAAAAATTATTCATAATTTTTTTTTAATAAAAAGATAATTTTCCATAAGTTTATATTTCTCCTATCTCCAGTTAACCTGGATTTTTGGTATCCTGGACTGGCTCTGGTCCCAATTAATCCAACTTAATGAGATTTTAGAGCACATGCAGATACAATTGTACTAATAAAACCACCATTCAAATAACTGATGATGAAATTACAAAAATCAAAATGATTTTCAAACAGTATCTTACATAATCGTGTCTTTTAAAAATGTAATGAATGATATACAATATTCAAAAATTAAAATGAGAAAAAAAAAATCATGGACTGATGAAATTTCTTGCTATTAAGCTATTATCCAGTTGAATTTCAGACAGGATTCATACAACAGATTTGATATACCAAAGTAAATTAGAAAATCAATAACAGAAACAAATATTCAACACAGAAAAAATATGGATGGAGGAAAAAACTTTTACCCTTTTTTTTTCTTAACATGCTGGTTAAATAAAAATGGTTTCAGTTTTTTTTTTTTTTTTTTTTTTTTTTAAAGTTATTCAACAATTTATTTTATAAATACATTTTACTTTATAAATGACTATATTCAATAATACATTGAAAGTCAAAATGAAAAAAATAAGGGAAACTTCACTACCTTAAAAAGAAAAAGTTACTTATTTGAAATTAATTCATAATGAAAGGAACATTATACATAAGCATACATCATATGTTATTTTTCTAAATTGTCACAATGAAAATATTTAATACAGTACTATTTAATACAGTAATAATACGAAAATTCAATAAATAATCTAAGTTATATACAACTGATTAAATAATTAAATACCCTTATAGCTAGAGATAATAGAAAAAATAATACATAACCCTGAAGAAAAGCAGAGTAAAATAGAATTGTGGCTATGGCAATAGGAACCGAGTCTAAAATTACAGTCAGGTATTAAAAAGAACAATGTATTTCTTCTAAACATGGAAACTATAGACAAAAAAAAGTTGTCAAACAGGGATCAGAGAGCAATGAAATGAAAGAGTTTATGTTTACTGACATCGAACAGAAAGGAAGTTGTTATACAGGGATCAGAGAGTAGTGACATGAAAGAGTTTATGTTTATCAACATCAAGAGGAAAGCATTCCATTGTGACAAGTTGGTTCCAATACTGAAGTATGAAGGCAGATCTTTGATAAGAGGTGTTAATTCTCAACATTCTTTAGGAACAATAGTCATTTGAAAAATTGGGAAACAACCTAAACCTACCTAAAAGTATTACAGGATCATGTTCATTCAACTTAATTACAACCTTCCCTGAGAACTGTCTTTAGTTTCAGTTAATGCTCTTCTTCATGAAGCAAAGTATATCACACATTGGTTCAATGAATACGAGGATGAAGCGAAATAATTGCCTCAATCACCAAACCTTAACATTAGCTAGCCTACATGGAAATATCCTATGAAACAACCGAGAGGATGATTTTCTTTACCTACATTGCTAAAGTGGTTTGGTTGGTTTTATTAACGTCACACTAAAGCAACACAAGGGCTATTGGCAATGAAGATCGTAATTTGGAACCTCGGTCAAGTGACGAGGATAACACTCGAGCTGGCACCCCATCTTTTAACTTCCACACCAAGCCAATGCTAGAGGAAATAAGATATATATTACAAGAAGAATAGAATAAAATAAAATGATTTGCATCTATTTTTGTTAATTATGTTTAATTACTAAAAATAGCTCGTAACTGATATACATTTAATTGACTAGGCTTCTGGATACATTTGAAATCTCAAGTCTACTGTATAGATACCAATGCCCTTTAATTTGTGTTCAGTTTTAATTTGTCAGCATAAAATTATCAGATTGCTAGCTACAGTTAAAACTTAAGTGAAAGAAATGTCTATTTTGATGTTATACACTTTTAAGCTCATTTTCACTTAAATGTAATAAGAGAATACATTTACATCCATGCTATATTGAGTAATTGTATTTGATGAATGAAGTAACAAGAATCATTGACATGATTAGAACAAAATTAGTTGATGAAATGAGACCATTCCTTTATAATACATTTTCTACATCATTTATTCACAAAATCAGTGACTTTTTAAGATTGTCTTTTCCTCATTTTAAAAAATAACAGTCAGTTTGAGAACACATTTTCGGATAGAAGGCCCCATTAATTATATGCATTCATATGGCTAAAACACATACACACATTTGTCACAATGTGTCTATAATGTTTTTGAACTTTGAAAGAAAACAAGTTTTCCATAAATATATAATATTAAAAAAAATTTAAGTTGTTTTGAGTATACAAGGCAATATATGGAATATATTTTATGCATTAAACAGGTATTTGAAAACAGTTTTAGTTATTAGTACCTAAAAATATACTGTTTTGGGTTAATCAGCGAAATCAGAACATCTCATTACTATAAGTACACTTTTCTAATTATATAACTGTTTAATTCCTATTTATTAACATAGGGTGGGAACATCCTGAAAACAATTGTAGAACACACATACAGAATTTAATTAAATGGTACGATTCTGAACAAACAAACACACACACAAATTCAAAATTAAAGTGGTTATAAAATTTGTCATTATTTTGATGGTACTGAAATTAACAATCTTGTTACTATATCATTAATTTAATGAAACTATTTAGATAGGAATTTAACAAATTATAACTAAAACAACAAACATTGGTATCAACTTGGGAATCCTGATACCACTCTCTCTCTCTTTCCATTAAGATTCTTGAAAATAATGGCATCGTCTAAGACACGGTTAGCTAAGTCTTAAAACTAAATTAGTTTCAAACTTTTCTTTGCAAAGATCACCGAATACACAGGACACATTGTATTGACTGAAGGTTTCTGTGGGATATAGAACAGCAAAGACTGTAGCATCGCCTATAAAATATTCTTTTGATTCAAAACATACCAAATATCTCATTGATTGTTTGACTTGTGAAAACGGATTGATTCATTGATTGAATGAAGGAGAGATGTAGGGCAACAAAGGCCATTATCCCTATCTGGTTAAATTAGTTTCAAATTAATAAATATCAAAGAATTTCATTTTCTCTATAAAAAAAACTCTAAAGTTCTTTTTATTTAATACTGCTTTCTGTAAAAGTTCTCTTAAAGTGATTGTGCAGCAGGAATCTATTTGAAGAAAGTTCCAGAGTTCATTTCTATGGGAGGTAGAGTTTGCGCAAGTTAAGAGAATGTGATCCAGATCATTGATCCTACTACATGTAGAACAAAGAGCATCATCCTGCAAATTAAATTTATTTAAAAGACCAGAGGTATTATCATTTCGCTGAGACTTCGGATTTCTAGAATTTCCACTCTTCTGTTTTTCGTCCAATTAGAAATAATATCAATGGTAGGAATGTTCCCAAAATTTCAAAGTATTTGCTTCAGTAAAAATTTCCGTTAGTTTTTCTAGTCTGTTAAGGTATTTGTATGCATGGATGTCTTCTGAAGCTATCCAGTCAATATTTACGTCAAATTCCGTTATAGATCTTGCAATTTTATCAGCTTGTTCATTTCAATAAGTTTTTGAGTGACCCGGAATCCAAAGAAATACCAACTGCGTATTATAATGAGAAAGAATAAGAATCTTATTGGCCAATCTATGAATCACCTTAGGGGATTTGATAGAGAAGTTTTGTAATGCAGATAGAACTGAATAGCTATCGGATAGAATAAGCAATGTATTATGCATTTCTGTTAGTTCATCCAAAGCTTAACAAATCCCTAGCGCTAAAGTCGTGAAGATGGGGTTGATTGGATTTATTTTATAAGAAAAGGAAGTAGTTCATGTTACACCTGCTATGGAAGTAATGTTTGGGTTTTTAGATGCTTCTGTAGCAATTATGAAAAATTCTTGGAATCTGTGTTCTAATAATTCATTAAAGGAGCTATTAATTATAGGGATTGGTAGATTTTTGTTTTGAAAACAGAATTCATCCGTATAAATCGAACATGGAAGATCAGTGAAATGGATTAGACTAGGGATTGAGATTATCTTTTCCCTATCTGTATGAAAAATTTCTAAGGATATGATCAACACAATTTTTGTCATCTTCCATTATTGCTAGATTTATTGACCCTGATTATTCAGATGGTCTTAACGGACAAAGAGCAACTAAGGCTATTATCCTCTTTAAAATAATATTTTAACTCAGTAGATATCAAAATATTTCGTCTTCTACAAGAATGTTCTGAAAAGTTTATTAGTTACTTTCTTTTTTCTTCTAAAAGTTCTTTGAAATTAATATTGCGCTTAGGTAAATTCCAGAGGGGAATCCTATGGGAAAAATATTTATAAGTGATGCAGAAAATAAGAACAATGCAAAGTAGACATATAATGCTATTTATGAATGACAATGCTCATTCCTACAAAGTACAACCGTACATGGGTTACTACATATAATTATTTATGAGAGAGAGAATTACTAGTTACTTCTAGAAAATAACTAAATAAAAAATGCAGCAAATCACCGAAACGTAAGCACTGTTGATAAAAAGGAAAATTTTTTCAATATGTCTAATTTAGCAAATATGAACCAGAAAATGTTTTGTTCTCTTATTATATAATCACTTGAAAACTGAATAATTTCAATAATCAATTAAGAATTCGTTAAAAAATTTGCACATATAATTTTTGAAAGAATTTAACTTTTATTTTAAAGTTTGTAGTTCAAATTTGAGGGAAACGTGGTATGTGTTTGAAAATTGACTCAAATTAAAATTTGCTAGCTTCATAAATTCAGAAGCGATAACAACTAACAAGTTTAGTTTTATTAACGTCGCACTGAGAAGCAACACGAGGGCTATTGGTGACAGAAATTATAATTTTGAACCTCGGTCAAGTGACGAGGACGACACCTGAGATCTGGTACCCCTCTCCTGACCTCCACACCAAGTGAAAGGGAGGACTTTGGGCCCAGACAGATGTAACACGCAACAGCCCCGGCTACGCGGTGGGTCTTTAGTGGCCAAAGTTAACCTCGTTACTGACTAATTGTAGTATTATTTAGTTGTTGTGTTCTCTAAATAGAACTGGGATACTATGTATTTGGATTAAGTGTGTGTGAACAGTTATATGAGTAGTTTTTACTTATATAAATTGTATTGTATTTGTGGATTAAGTGCATGTCAGTGGAGAGAAATGTAAAAGGGACTGGCTCCTCTATTCAAAATCGAAAGGCCATGTATTTTGTATCTATTGCCTTACCTTCCCATCTGAGGGGGAAACAAGGGGATTTAGCAACTGGCTGTAATGATTGGAAGAACTCTTTCGCACTTGCTTCGCAGCATGAAAGGTCAGACGACAATAGGGCAAAATGTGTTGATTTTTATGTTAAGAAAAAGGAACCACCTCAGTCCAGAATGCTGCCCAAAGTCAATATGACAGAGGTGAAGTATTGCTGAGATCTCCTCATTAGAGCTGTCTCTGTTGTGGAATTTTTGTCGGCAAGAGACCTTCCATTCAGGGGCGACGACCAAAAACTTGGATGTACTTCAAATGGTTTTTCTTAGGATGTCTTGAACTTATAGATGAATTTGATCCATTCCTTGCTCAATATCTGCCAAAATATTGAAACAATGGTAAAGGGAGTACATCTTATCTGTCGCCTGACATTTGCAGAGAGTTCATAGATGTAATGGGCAAAAGAGTCTTGCATGAAATCTTAAAAAAGATCAAACTCGCACGTTACTTTAAACTCATTATTGACTCTACACCCGGGGCTTCATACACCGACCTGTTAGCAGTAGCACTTTCAATATTTTTTTGTTATCAAAGCCTGTGCTAACAAACGCCTTGTAAGAGTGCTATCAGGCGTCTCGCATAAAGCTCAAGGTATGGAAGAAGAAGCTCTCAACTTACTTGAAGAACTTGAACTGGATTTAAAATACTGTCGGAGACTCTGGTCTTCAGCCAAGAATACGAGAAAAAAAAATGTTCTTGCTGAGTTTGTACCATGTGCAGTCCATTCCTTAAGCCAAGCTTATTCCTTAAACTGTTAGTTTTGGTGCGGAAAAAGAATACACTGAAGCTACTGAATTCTTTTCTTTCGTATAAGGACTTTTAAGGTTTTAATTTTTTTTTTTTCTTTATCTACTCATAGATGGAATTTATTAAGAGATTATGTGCAAATAAGCAATAAACAAAAGCTGAAAACTGAACATAGATTTCTTATGTTGAAATCCATGAGTGAAACAAGATGATCTACAAGGGCAGATGTTCTCAGAGCTCAAGTTACAAGTCGTAATGAAATCAAGAACGCCATTGAAGATATAATTAAAGACAATACTCAGACACCTGACCCGCGAGTCACAACTGAAGAATTCCACAATACACTAAAAAGTTTTCAAACTACTTTGTTAATGGTGATTTGGGACGAAATCTTACAAAAGGTGGACAAAACCAGTGAAATACTACAGAAGGAAGAACTTGATCTCCTTGGCGCAACTAAGGAGTTACAGACGTTATCTTTGTTTTTATCTGAAGAAAGATCGAACTTAGAAGATTTCCAGGTAAGAGCATTGCAACTAGCTAACATACCTGAGCCAGCTATGAGAAAATCAGAAAAATGAAATTTTTTTCAGATGAGAAAAGAAACCCAGAGTTTGACAGAATGATTCCAAGAGAGATTTCGACCTGGAGTTTTCTTACCATTTATCGACAATCTTGTAACACAATTTAACAAAACAAAAAAAGCGATTGCTATGAAGTTCTTAACACAAGATTCCAGATATTCAGAAATCTTCTTGAAAAAATGCAATAAAATGTGACAAACCAGGCGAAATACTTGACTCAAAACTAAAACAAAGACATCGATGAAGAACAGTTGTACAAGAGTGTCAACATTTCAAAATGTATACGAAGGTGGAAAAGTAACAAGAGATATCTCTTCTTATAACAGGAAAAACAAGTTGGAAAGTATCTTCCCAAATTTAGAAGTCGCAATGAGAATTTACTTGATTCTTCTTGTGACGAAATGTACAGCAGAGAGATTTTCTGTCCTTAAGGTATCCGTACACCTTTAAAGCGTCATTTTTGTCAAAATTTTTGGTTTTCTTATTTTAATGTCAGTTTAAAATTTAAACTTTTTTTTTTCTAATAGTAAAATAGTATTTGTTTCTAATAGTATTTTAATTTTGCTTATACCTCATTTAGAACTTAAGTTACAAGGATTTGAATTTTACTCAGTAGCTAATTCTTAATTGCATTTAAAAGTTTGTTTTTGATTTTTCTCAAAATGAGTTTTCTCGACATATTCACATATGGCAACGTAGATATCAGAAACAGTTATCAGCTAAATTAATTTAAATTTTATTTATTTATTTATTGTTATTTGACTCGGAACATAATAAAAATTGTAATAATATAATTTTCATCATGAAATTAGTACCAGCCTCAAAAACTGTTATGATGAATAAGATAAAATATAGAGAATAATGATATTTTTGTTTACTTTTGAGTTATGAGCGTTATTCTGATAATCAATTTATGTACTATTTTTAACATGTTTTCCACTCCAATTTTTTTTTAATTAAAAGCAGATTATTAAATGTGTTTTTCATAGTCTTAGGTTATATTTTAACATTAAAAAATATTTTGATAGCAAATATCAATGTATTTCAAAAAATTTTCTCCGAAAGTGTACGGATACCTTAAAGAGCAAAGACTGAAATGAGATGTACTATGGAAAATGAAGAGCATAAAAGTTTGATGTTACCATGCGCTCAAAATGATATTACAATGGAAGTTGTTTACAATGATTTCATTAATGATTTTGCAATGATCAAAGCTCGAAGAAAACTTTTGTTGTATAAGTACAATGACAGTGACTCGACAAAGAATAAGGGTTACTAAAAGTAAAAGCTAGTACAGCAATAAGCTAATGAAAAAGATGATAATCAACAAGTTGAAAACAGTTCATACACTAATGTATACTCTGAACTGTAATTTCAAACGATTTCATTAATTTACTGCAATAATTTATAAAAGGGTGGTTGGCTGGTAAGGCCGTAAGGTAAGAAATGAGCAAGAGTAGTCAAACCATGCCTCTATTCTTCTCTTACGGCTGCCGATTGCCAGTTCGGAACTCGATGGGTCCATAGGTGATGGATTATAGATAGACTCTCCAAAGAGCAAATAAAAAAAAAAGGGTAAAAGAGTAAGAGAGTTAAGGGAATCCCTCCCGAACCAAAACTGGCAAGGTAAGAACTGAAGGAGGGGACGCTCTGGAAATAGTGGGGGGGGGGGGGGCATAACAATTTGAAGTGCCTAGGGAGCCGGGAAAATTAAAAATGGTTCTGACTCTATGGATTTATATATTACATTAGAATATACGAAAACACCGTTCTGATAACGAAAAAATATTCTGAAAGGTTTTAAAAAAATTATTATACATAACAATCAAACAAAATACTTCAAAGTGAATTTTTATGTTATCAACAATGGGTTTTGGAAACCGGGAACGGACGCACCGTAGACAAGCGTTTTACATCTGCGCCATAGTGTATGCAAGCTTAGTAAAATTCTCTCTCCTTGAAAAACAGCGTTCTGCTATTTATGCAGTAAAGTTCTCGTCAGCGAACTTGTTTTGAATCCTGAACAGACTCGAAATGATAGTGGATTTCTTTGGCCGCTGCATTCACTTCCTCTAATATTAACCTCCTAAGACCAAAGGTCAATTATGAACCATAAATTTTAGAATAATTTGTATCAATTGGCTCTAAATACATGAAAAAGTACTGAGAAAAGGCTAAAAAAATTATTTTAATTTTTATATTTGAGAAATTAAGTGTCTCCTGGAGGACACATTGGGCCAAAGTGACAACATAATCTTAATTTAAAATCTTTCTTTAATCTTAACTTAATCAGTAATTCTTAATAATTAGCATAATGAGCAAAATGTAAAATTTGAATCACAAAATATTCCTGTCCGAACTGTTTGCAGAAGAGTCCTAATTTCCAAAATTTATCATTTGTTTTTCTCTCTATCTCTCTCTTCCTCTTACACTATTAAATAATTTCTCAATTTTAAGTTATTTCTTATTGAAAACTCGTGATTTCCAAAAAAATGTTGTCTGTGAGTACGGGAGTTATAGTTTTTTTTTTTTTTTTTTGCCCAATACATTCGAATTCGGAGAAATTTTAAATTAGACATAATTACAGTGAGGACTAATTATGTTTCACTTCATTTTCTGACAGATACAGATTCTTTCCTGTATCCCTTAAATATCTACGTTTGGTGAACTCAGTTAGCAATTAAAGAATGTCATTCCGAGCTGAAATATATGTCATAATTATAGTTTCAAATCGAGTGATTTTGATAGCCAAATACCCAATGTCTCCTACAGGCGACACTGAAATAACAGTGTTCTAAATCAGAAGTGGGAAGATTTGAGTAAGAAATTGATAATGCTATATAAATATAAACAACAAATTTAAGGAATTCAACAATGCGTTTAATAATTTTTTACTACACAAATAATAAAAAATACGAACGCTTAGAGATGCGCAAGCGTCTGATTTTCTTTCTCTTGGAAAACACCATTTTCATTTTACCATAAATAAGCTACGAATGCAAAATGCTCACTAAAAATCCTTTTTTTCCCTCAGAATTATCATCTATTAACATGAAAATTAATTAATTCTAGGTATCAATGATGCCTTTTATTTTAACGTTACGGCAATTTTTGATAGTGTTGTTTAGTGTCTCCAACAAACGACGCTGGGACTGAGGAGGTTAAATTAGTCAGAAGTAGAAGAATCAAGAGGAAACTGGATCTGTGAATCGGGTTCATAGTGGATCTTTGTTCGAAAATCCACTATGAACCCGATCGATTATCCCTACCACATCTAATGTCCTTCGCCGTCACGAATTGGAATCAAAGTTTTGAAATTGATATGTTACGTTGGATAGTCGTCGTAGGACTTGACAAGTTCCGAAGAATAATTTAGGTAAGTTATCACCCTCTACTGTTTGCACAGATGTGAAAATCCATACGAGGTCTCCAGGTTTATAGAAGACTATTCGGTATTTAGAATCATATCGCCTTTGCTCCTTTTCTTGCGCTTTTAAGCTTCGTTATCTTGCCAACTATCTAGATCCTTCGGCTCATGATCAGAGTTGGCTTTTTCTATAAAGGGATTGAGAAAAACAAACCATTGGGGGCCCAAAATATTTTGTAAAGTAAAAAAAAAATTATAAATATGAACATATATTACTAAACCATATTTATCCAATGCGTGATTTTTTTGTTTCAATTAATACATTAATTACTTCTGAAAAATTACAATTTGTTGCAATTTTTTTTTCGATTCTGATTATAACAAGAGCATTTAAGAGCTCTGCACACATGCTTGACTAAAAAGCTCTGCACAGATGTCAGTTAGGAGGGGATACTTGGAAGTTCCCCGAATCAAATAACAAAAAAACTAACCATTCGCATCATCAAGAATTTGTTTGAAGATTGTCGAAATTCATAGATCTACTACTTTATGATTGCTTACGATAAAGTGAACTTTACATCATACTAACAATGATAGGAGCACTGTGGAGTTTTCATGTGAATGTGTACATTATCTTAGTTCTTGTTCTTATTGGAACCCCCTCAATCACAGGGTTCGGATGCATAGCATCCACCGCAGTTGGCCGGCCCTGTTCTTGATAGTAAACACATCAATCAATAACTCCCGAGACTAACCCAGAGATGGCGCTCGTAGTAAACCAGTAACCAGGTCTTTCTAGAGTACGAACCTTTGCTTGAAACGTGTCAAAATTTTAAGTCGATCGGACCAGAAACAGCTGAGTTATCGAGGTTGGAGTAAAGTCGTTTTGTAGTTTGTTTAAAAAATGGAAAAAACCGAGTTTCGTGTTCTGATAAAACATTGTTTTTTAATGGGTAAAAACACCGTGCAAGCGAAACAATGGATTGAAAAATGTTACCCGGACTCTTGTCCATCAAAAGCAACGATTTGTCGGTGGTTTGCCGAGTTTAAACGTGGTCGTACCGACACAAATGGGTAGATTTGTGTCGGTAGACACAAATGGTTCCACAGGTCTACCCGAGCGTTCCACAGGAACGCTCGGGTAGACCTGTGGAAGCCGTTACACCGGAAAATGTGAGTGAAGTGACAAAAATTATAATGAAAGATCGTAAAGTGAAGCTCCGTGAGATTGCTGAGATGACACAGATATCATATGGAAGTGTATTTACTGAAAAAGGTTTTTTGAAGTGAAGTGAAAAAGGTTTTTTCCAAGTGGGTGCCGCGATTGCTTTCGATGGAACAAAAACAGCAACGAGTCGATGATTCAGAAAGCTGTTTATCGCTATTTACTCGCAACAAAAAAGATTTCTTGCGAAAAAAAAAAAAAAAAAAAAAGATTTGGAAAAGCGTTGGAACGATTGTATCACCCTAAAAGGTGATTAACAAAAGGTGTTATGTTGATGAATAAAAAAAAAGTTTCCAAAAAAATGTTGTTTTCAATGTTAGTCTTGGGACGTATTGATCCATGTGTTAATACTGAAGTCAACTTCGGTTTCTTCAGTGTGAATCGAGAACATAGTGTCGAGTGTCTTCTGAACTTCACGTCCATGCATTAGGTAAAACGGTGTGAACCCGGATGTGTCCTGCTTTGCGGTATTGTATGCAAAAGTAACTAAGGACAATATTTCATCCCTATTTTTCTGCTCGACTACGAAGTAGATTGACAATATGTCTGTTAATGTTTTATTAAAGCGCTCTGTTAGCCCATTAGTATGGGGACGTCAAGTAGTTGTCATTCGGTGGGTAACATTACTGGGGTAATTAAGTTCTGCAACTAGTTTCGATATTAAACACTTGTCCTCGATCTGTAATGATGATACCTGGAGCTCTATGTTTAACGATGATGCCCTCAAGGAGAAACTTGGCAACCTTCGTGTCTTCAGCAGTAAGTAATACGTTCGGGATGGCACAACGGGTTAAATTATCAGTACAGATAGTGATCTATTTATAGTCCTCTGTGACTTTTGAAGTCATCCAAACAAATCTATCCTGATTTGATTGAATGGTGCGATTGCAGGTAGAATAGGTAATCGATGACTGACCGGCTGAAGTGGAACGGCTTTTCTGCATTGGTATTCAAAACAGTGCCCAATATTATAGAATGTGTTTGTTCAACATTCAAGTAATATGCATTCTGATTGAAACTTAACAATATTATTCGACACACATATTGAAATCACCAGCGTGCTGCCTACCACTATGAGATCGCATACCCGACTGAACACGCATCAGTATAACGTAACACTCTGCTAACCTAGCGGAGAAAATTACTACTAATTTAGATGTACACTGGATTACAATTGTATTACCATCCAATGAGAGAAAATACAGATAGTGTTACATTAGTTACTCATCATTAATGGAGAGAATTGAAAGAACGAAATATGATATACTCATGGGAAGCACACTTGAAGTTACAGTAAAAGAAATATGCAAAAGATGAAAAGAAGACGTAAAGAAGCACGCTTGAAACTTACATTAAAAGAAAATATACAAAAAGATGCTTTTGAAATTACATTACTTTAATGTACATTATATCAAAAGGTTATTGCATAAAATATCAAAATTTTCTTAGTTAATTTTTTTTAACAAAAATATATGAAAATCTTAAGATATGAAATACTTAAAAGTCAAATATAAAATAGTTTTTCTTTAGGAAAACATGGTTCGATTAAGTAAGATAAAGTTAATTTGATGCTTGAACATAAAATCTATCTAATTTCAATTATTAGTCTCGTAGGGAATCTTGTTCGCTTACCTGATTTGGTAATTGTTACGTTTAATGTTACTCGATGGTTATGTGATGATTCTCCATTAATAGCAGGATCAGGAGTGATACTGGGCAAATCCTTGAACACCAAAGCCAGTTTAACTCTATCAAGTGAAACACATTTATATTAATATATCCCTTTATATATATATATATATATATATATATACCATTTTATTGTGTTTGTCATTCCTAGAGAAGACTTCGTATGGTCCAGTATAAGGCGGCGACAGTGATGAAGCAACTTTGTCAAAACGTAGAAACACATGAGTGCAGTCGTTTAATTGAGGGTGCACAAAATTTTTTGAAAACACATAAGTGGATGTTGTCAAAGGTTTTTAGTTATTCATTTTATCTTTCAATTGTTGCAAAAAACTGTAGTCTGATTACACTGAATATGGAGTATCAGAGCATATCTCGGCTGGTAGTCTGAGAGAAACACAACACACTAATACTGCACTTGAAGCGTTGATGTCTGGTCTTAAATCTGCTCGCAAACCAAAAGGAAAAAATCCCGGTCCACTTAATACTCTCGTGAGCCTTTAATGCACTCTTTAGCACTCTGTAGAAACGTTCCACAAAACTATTCGATTACGGGTGGAATGCTATGGTTTTGATGCGGTTTGTGTCAAGGAATTTTGACAATTCTTTGAAAAGGGCAGGTTCATATTGTCGGCCTTAGTCAATTGCTACATAAGCTGGACAACCAAATCGAGAGATTCTGGTATCAAAACTGGTACGTTAAACTGATTCTGCAGTTATGTTCTCTAAGAGTACTACTTCTGACCACCTGGTGTACCGATCGACGACTGTTAAGCTATAGGATTTTCCTTCTGATGGAGTCAAGGGACCTATCAAATTAACATGAATGTGCGAAAATCTTGCATCAAGTAGGGCGAAAGTGCCTAAAAGTGTCTTCGTGTGCCTATGTACTTTTGAACGTTGACAGGCACTACAACTCTGGACCCACTCTTTCACTGTTTTTTACATGTTGGCCCAAACATATTTTGATGCAATGAGTTTTAGAGATGCTGCAACACCAGGATGAGCTAAATTGTGGAAATACTCAGAGATATTCCTACGGAAAGTAAGTGGTACAGATGGCCTTGGAGAGCCAGTTGAAGTATCATAAATGAGTTCTGTAACAGATACTAGAGATGGCACATATTTTAACACAAGGAAGTATTTCTCGTCATTTTGGAATCTTTGTAGTTTTTTGTCCTCTACTTGAGCTTTTGAAAGTGCTTCTAAATCAAAAAAATGAAACGGATATTTGGTTCATTTCAATTCTGACCTTCCGCTAAAGACCCTCCGTATAGCCGGGGCTGATGCTCGTTAAATCTGTCGGGTCCCAAAGTCCTCCCTTTGGTGTGGTGGGGTAGTTGGGAAAGAGGGTGCCAGCTCAGATGCGTCCTCGTCACTTGACCGAGATTCAAAATTACGAGGTCCGTCTCCAATAGCCTTCTTGTTACTTCTAGAGCGACGTTAATAAAAACTAAAATAAATTCAATTCTGGCCAACTGTGTAGTTGACGCTGTTATATATATATGACAAACATTGGTATTAAACTGAGATATGAAATCAAATTGTTGCCATTGGCGTGGGCTGCGCTTGTCAGGATTTTTTTAAGGCAGAGGCTTCTTGTCTGTATAGATGATGAAATTTCTGCTTTCGAGCATGTGATGGAAACGTTTTACTAATGTATATATTGCCAGGAGTTCTCAGTCATATGTAGACCATTCCTGCTGACTTTTGGAGAGTTTCACTGATAAAAAAAGTAATATGTTCCCGGTCACTTTGGTGAAGTTGTATAAGAGAATCACCTACGGCTTTGTTGCTTTCATCAATTCAAAGGCTTAACTTTGCTCTTAGAATATGATGTCATAGAAGAGTTGCATCACCTAGAGCTTGTTTGGCATAATTAAATGCCTGCTGAGCTTCCTCAGTCCATTGATTGAGTCATGTGAATTTTTGTATGAAATTTTTTAGACTTTTTTGAATTTTTAATTCCTTCCAAAAATTTATTAAGGGAGGCTAATATATGAGCAGTTTTTGAGACAAAACGCCGATTAAAATTAAATAATTCAAGGAGACACCTGTGTTGTGTGAGACTGGTAGGTTAGGGAAATTTTAAAATACAATCGACACGATCTGATAAAGATTTGATTCCTGATTCAGATACTCTAAAGCCTAGGAAATCTATAGAAGTTTCTCCAAAAATGCATTTTGAAGGTGTTAAAGGCATTCCATATTGTTATAAGGGCGCAAACAGTGTTAGTAGATGTTATAAATGTTCTTCGGGTGAAGAAAATGCAACCGGAATGTCATGTACTAAAGCATATGCAAATGGAAGGTTTCGTAACACTTCATCTATGAATCTGAAATGGGGCAGTGGCGTTGCAAAGGTCAAATTATATCCGAATGCTTTCAAATAACCCAAAAGATGTGATGATTGCACTTTTGTGTACATCCTCTGAGTGTGAATTGGAATTTGTTAATAAGCCTTCAAGACATCAATATGGGAATAAATTTTTGTGCCATGAAGATTGAAAGTGAAATCTAAAATATTACGAACAATAGAATTATCTTTGATAGTTTGGGCATTCAGTATTCGTTAATCACCGACTGGGCTGCCTTGTTTTGGAATCATATGTAAAGGTGAAGCATAGTTACTTTTAGAGGTCCATGTATGGCCTAGATCAATCATATTTTGAAATTCAGCTTTTGGAATGCGGAGACGATCAGATGTAATAAGGGGAGCTTTAGCTGTTACAAGTTGAGAAGTTGTTTGAATGTAATGGACTACTGAATGTTAAATTTCTTGATCAGAGCAGGAAGATATGGTGATGCCAGGAAAATTTCTTAAAAGCTCATGATGAATATTATCACCTGACACAGTTTTAACTGAATTAATTTTACTGCTGTCTAAAATACAATGACATTTAATATTTGTCTATGAGTCTAGCAATACTTGCTTACTTACATCTGGTACTAAGGGAAAGTTGTATAAGAAATCAGCATTAATAATTGAGTTGAAGCATTACCAACTATAAATAATTAAGTTGAAACATAACCAACTAGAAATGTCCTTTTAAAATCTCTCCTTAAGCCAAAATCTAAAGAAAGTTTTTGTGTTGTATATACATGTATAGGTGATGTATTGGCAGCAGAAATTGTCACTTGTGAATCATTTTGTCTTTGTGTTTTTATCGCAAGAATTATAAATACATCAGATCCAGTATCAATTAAAAAATGGGACGTTAGTACACCTGTCAGGAATAAGAAGGTGACGAGGATTTCTGGGCAAGGCAGTAATCGCCATTATACCTGGAAGGTCTCGTTTTCTTGCAAAATTACACGGAGGGCAACATTTTTGGGCTGCTGTGCCAAATTTATAATAGTACAAACTCTGCTTATATATATATTTTTGATTTTGAAGGATTGTGTTCTTGAAATGAGTGATTGAGATCTTAACTGCGATTTTTACCTTGCGAAATTTCGTCTATGTGTAAATTTAATTTTTTTTTATTTCATCAAATCGACGATTTTTAATGGAATTGTCTGAGAAAACTGAAGAGGCACTTACTGCAATTGGCGTCACTTCCATTACGCGATCGGCTCTCTTAGCTATATTCTCCAATGCCATCGGGCTTACAGCTGCAAGAATAGATTGCACACGTGTCGGTAGATGCTGCTGGAAAAGTTCTAGTATAAGTTTGTCTGGAACACTGTGAGATTTCGCACATCGCCTCATGATGCGTAGTAATTCACTGGGATGTCGATACCCGAATTCCTCTCCGATGAGTAATATCCTGATTTTTTGATGCTATAATACATCAGTACGCTTGATAAACTCTGATCTCGCTGTTTCGTAAAAATCCACAGGGCCAGGATTCATGATTACATAACGAATTATAGTAGCAGATTCTGGTGGTAGGTGCGCGATGATACAATTAAATTTAGTTCTGCTGTCTGTAACAGATTTAGGATTTCCAAGTTGAAATATACTTTATAAAGCATTATTTTATTGCCATAATAACTTATCAATCCGGGTCACCATTATAGAATGTGTTGTTCAACATTCAAGTAAGATGCAATTTTATTGAAACTTATAACTTTATTCGATACACATACTGAAATCACCAGAGTGCTGCCTACCACTTGGAGATCGCGCATCCGACTGAATACGCATCAGCATAACCGTAACACATTGAGAGCATAGGGGAAAAAATTGCTACTAATTTAGATGTACTCTGGATTACAGTGGTGCTACCATCTAGTGAGAGAAAATGCAAACAGTGCTACAATATATTGACGTATATTGCGACAGAAAGCTGGCCAACAGAACCGTTTTCTCACTTTGTCATATGATCTGAAAAATCTTATGTGGCTTGCTGTAGGCGCGTTGTGAAATAGGGGTACATCTTTTCCCCTGGATCAAAGCTCTTTTTGCATAAATTAATTTGTAAGTTGTTCTTATTGGTTCTTATTTTTCTATAACAGAGGCGCATCGTCCATTTTAAAAGACGTAGAGTATTGTTCACCATTCTTTCAAATGTTGTGGGGACATTGCATAGATCAAAAGGCATAGCTTTAAACTCCTACATTCCTTCTAGGGTAATAAACAAGTTATTTTCAAGGTCAGCTGTATCTACCTCAATTTACCAGTAACTGTTTCGGAGGTCCAGGGTTGAAAAAACTATAGCACTGTAGCAAAACTGTAACTGCAGTGATCTGATTGAGTAGGTGGTAATCCATGCAGAAGCGCCAACTTCCATTACTTTACTTTACCAAGAAAACCGGAGACGACCAAGGGATCTCAGATGGTTGAATTTCCCCTTTATCTAGCCTTTTCTCGTATTCTTCTTGTATTATGCGACTCTCATTTAGTGGCATTCTATTGCAGTGATTCTCCACCGTTTTAAAGCTACTGTCCCCCAAAGAGAGAAAAATGTTTCAACCTCCTTCCTTTGTGAAAATTCTGTAATTTAGTACATGGGGAAGGGGATCATTGAGTTACAAGTGGCAAAATGCTTAATTAATCTTTGCACACCAAATTAGTTTTCTTTAACTCGATATTTTGCCCTGACTGATTCTTGTAGCTTATTTGTTAAAACTAAAATGGCTAATACGAAAAAAAAAACAAGATTGAAAAAAAAAGTGTTTTTTTATTCTTAATTAGATAATTTTAAAAAACACCACCACAACATTTTACAAAAAAAAGTAGCATTAATGAAAAAACAAATACTTATGTCAGTGGAGTGGTTACATATAATGGCTCCGAGTCAGTTTCTCAACATTTGGTTTAATATTTGTAGTGATATGAAGACACAAGTCCCCTCTTTGCTCGATTTGGTGTTGATTTCTCTTTTTTGTAACTAGATCAATTTTTTTTGTAACTAGATCAATTTTTTTTGTAACTAGATCAATTTTTTTTTGTAACTAGATAAATCGGTCATATAAGCAACATGGATATTAAATTGTTGCGATCTGTCTCTTACAGATACACCTTCTCTTCGGAAAATTCAAGCCCAAATTCGAAAATATTCCAGAACCTATTGAGGCCGGCACCTTTGGAGAGCCAGTGAACTTCTTAGTGTACAAGTTGGCGGGTTAATTCTTCATCGTAGTTTATATACATCTGCCCGATTAATCGATCACTGAGAGCAATTCTGCAAGTTTTGTTCACGACAGAGATGACACATTGTTATGAATGCTGCTGAGTCTGAGTTTTTTGCTACTAAATACAATCTGTGAATCCTGCAGTAAACATCTAAAATAACTTAGACATCCTTCTTCAAAGAGGTGATGAATCTACAATGACAACTCACCATTGCAGAAGCTCCATCAGTGGTAACAGATATAATGCTTAGTGACATTATGACATAATTAATATGACATTATGACATAATTAATATGACATTATGACATAATTAATATGACATTATGACATAATTAATATGACATTATGACATAATTAATGACATAATGACATTAGGAATATTTTTCTCTTTAAAATAATCTTTGACAGTATTAAAAAGGAATTCACCTTTAATGTTTGCAATCGAGCTTCTTGGAAAAACAACTCTTGAATAATTTTCTTTCCTACACAAACCGGACGTAAGGCAACATTAAAGTCTCATTATTTCACAAGGTTAATTCATCAACTTGAAAAGAAAATTCAGCGTGTGTCAAAAGTTCGCATAAGGAAATTTCTTCTGTCATCTCATCAATTCACTGTCTCTTTTCATTGTTGCTTAATGGGAAATTTTTTATTACACTGGGTGTGGCTGAATGTTGTTAAACCATTTCTAAAGCTTCCTCAACAACCGACAATATCAACTCTTTGAAGATGGTATGAACTTTCTCTGACTTAGCGGCTATTTTGCCATTGTATTGGAGGTTATCAAATTATTTTTGTGATGAGGTTGCTAATAATCCTGAGACAATTGTTACCATCAGAAACTTGTCCTTGATGTTTGTGAGAAACGGCAAATTTTTATTTGGTTTATCAAGGCGAACTTTTTCCAGGTGCTCCAGTGAACAAGACGCGCAGTTTCATTGCCTCATTAGATAACACTTAGTTATAAAGTAAACATATGAATAATTCCGAGTTCGATGGCATTGAATAAGTCATGGATATACAATTTTATATTTCAAAAATGATAATTCTCGATTAAGAAGTAAATAAGCTCATATACCTAGCCGATTGATCAAACGAACAATGAAAATAAATCGAAATTGAAAAAAATATATATAAAAATGAAGTGAACGAAAACCAACACAAGAAATACGGGTTCAATCAAAGATCCATAATAAAATAGCACTTAACACTTACCCTGTGATTAATCGTGATAAAGAGAATTTTTTTTCCCAAATGACTTGAATGAGCCAAGGAAAACAGCTGAAGCATGCACTGTGCTAGCTAGGATTTGTCCTGAGTGTCGAGTTCTTCAAGTTCATCATGTTTAGAATAACCTTTTCCTAGTGGAAAAAGGAGACTTCGTTTTTACTTAGAACAACTTGCTTCCCCTATACTGAGAATAGCACAAGGGGAGTCTCGTTTCACTGCATTTCCCAACATATTCATGATAAGAAGTGTTGAGTGTCATTTTGTGTCAATTCCCCCATACGATGAATAAACCATCACCAATTACTCAAAGGTGAAATGTTGAAATCCTGTTTCTTTTTGCTTTCTTTTGTACAATTCAACCTTTCCCTTTAAGACTTTGGACTTCTAAATTGGCCAAAAACGACTGAAAATTTCTGGAGAACTCTAAGAAGCCTTTCTTTTTATTCGAAATGAGATTAGGAGCTATCATTCTTAAGAAATTGAAATATTAGCTTACCGTTTTGCCTGGAATGAGCTGTTAAATTTGACGAGAATAATTGTACTCACACAGTCTTCATATAACAATGATGCATTACCTACGAACATATTCTTGGACACAATCTCAGCCGCAACTTGCCCAATAGCAAACTAAAATCCCCATTTGGCATAAGACAACGTTATTATGGTAGGCGGAAACATATTCTCTTTCTCTAAGTGTAATATTATATTTCCTTGCTCTATCATCCCGATAATTTGATCTTCACTGGAAATGGCAGCAAGAATTTTGGCGATAGAGCGAGCAGGTATAGTGGAATCGTCTACAGCACCTAAAGCTCAAGTTTGACGGTTCAGAGTTTCATTCGCAATATCTTCAAATGCCAGTTCAGATCTCTCACAGTCTATTACGGTTTGTGATTCTTCCAGAAAATCCCAACCAAGGAGAATGTCAAGATTACAATTTCGTAATACTGAAAATTGAAATGATTGGAATCGACCATTAATTTCAAGACGAAGTATGCATTTTCCTAGCGGCTGGATATAATTTCTACCAGTGACTTTGAGAAGGAGCTTTTCTTTGCTCAGGAATATAGCTTTTCAAAGATGGCGTATGTATGGTTCCGAAATGACTGAGGAAGATGCTCCTGAGTCCCCGAAAGTATGGAGGGGGATGGTTGTCAACAATAACTTCGAGGTGATTTCCAGGCATCTTAACAGCAAGTGGAGGATTTTCTTCCTCGATGGTTTCTCCTGATGGGAAGGTCGTAGTCCCTAGTTTTTCTCATTGCATCGACTAGGTGAAGAACTTGAATGTCGATATGGTTACGTGTATCTGAAGCGGTGGTTTAGGGATCGTTTTCGAGAAAGGTTCGGTGAGGCGGTTCTAGTGGTTGTTCGGCTGTAGTCGGCAGGATCCCTCACATTGGTTCTTGGTTTGGTGGAGTTTCATCTTTTGGTTCTACAAGTGTCAAAGGTGGCCTTGCTCTTTCTGCAGTAACGAAAGACATGTCCCAGTCGACCTCAATGGAAACAGACAGGTTTGTTGTCTACGGTTCTCCAAAGATCAGTCGCCCTAGACCAATGTTTAATAACTAGTCTCTGCCTTTCTTGCAATTGTAGAGTAAAGTTGACGGTGATGAGCCGTGGACGAACTTCAATCTACTTCTCTTCAGCTCGTGTGACAGGTGATAGAGCTTCATTCATCTTTTATCGGACAATAGCTTCGATCGATTGTGGTTGGGTTCCTGGATTTTTGGTGTTCGCTGTACCCGTTTGTACTCCTCTCGGTCTATTGGCCAATTCATTGCTACCAGAGATTCGTTTCTTCAATTATTGATGACATCGGGAAGATAATAGGTAAGTGATCGGATTTCAATTGGGTAACTCGTCTCACTTTTATTTCTTCTAGGTATTGACACCATTTTACAAATTATTTCGTCGTCGTAAGTTCTTTAGTCAGGAAAGTATGATAAAATCCTCCGTAATATTCTTCGCGAGGTGGGACACCTTTTAATTCTCTTGCATTTGAGAACTAATTTCATGTCAGAGTCTCAACACGCTTTGGATATACGATTGCGTGTTTTGGTGAGTTTCTATTTAAATTTGTCCTAAGATGTTAGAAGTTCATCGTTATTCTTAAACCATTTTCGGGTTGTTCTGTTGAGGAAAAAGTTTATATTGGCCAGAGGCAGGAAATTTCATCTCATTTATTGCACTGAGCTATTCGATAACTTAAGCCCCTTGTTTAGATCTTAGCAATGATCTCCACGAAATTTAGAAGGATTTATGACCACTTGTTCATGAGGTGTTACGAGCATGAATTTGGTTTTAATTTCCGTTGTCATTTGCTTTGATGTATTTGTTCTTTTAGGTACAGAAAAGAACCTGAAATCAGGAGGAATATTTTGCAACCTAGAACTTCTTCTCAACGTAATGCACGGTTCTAAGATGAAGTATTCGTTGTATCTCACGACATCGCTAAAATGTCTCATAGATAATGAAGCAGGTTGAATTGAACACACAATTGATTTCTGAATAATATGATTTATTAACAGCCTAAGAACAGCTACACTTGGCTGAACTCCCTCGGACTGAAAATCTATGGGTTTATATAGTTTTCCAGAACACCGTTCTGGTAACGTAAAGAATATTCAGGAATGTTTTAGAAATTTTAACAGAAAATAATTAAAATTTTAGTGTTGCTAGCTCTGAGTTTTGAAATCCTGTTCTGAAGTAAGCATTTTACTTCTATGGCATTGGTGCTTGAAAGCTTGAATAATTTAACTCCCCCCTTCGTTGATTAATAAATCGAATAAATCGCGTTTTTTTTTATAAACTCAAACTATTTACTGATTATCTATAAGCAATTTATTATGCCTTTTAAATGCCTTTTTTCGCATGAAAAATAATGTCAATTGTTATAGAAAATTTTGGAAACCGGATAACTATATAGAATTCCCATCTTTGGCTTAATTCATTTCTACCTATTTGACAATTTTTTTTTCTATCAATCCTCACAATTAATTATACTATACATATTTTAAATTTGAATCTGTAGTTACCCCTCATTTATGGAATGTGTACAATGTTTGTTTCATAATATTTTCAATATTAACATAACAGTAATTGATTTCATGCCACTTGATTCATTTATATTTTTGAATATGCAAGAAAATCCAGCAATGGTCTTTTGTCTTCTTAATTTAAACTGACCTCTTTTTAATCAAATATGCACATTGCTGATAGAACATTTTAAGAATACACTAGGATTCTAAGTACACCGAATCATAAGCACTCTTGATGTCTAAGCTAATTCCTACGAAAAATTTCCTTTCGTGGTTTATAATCTACTACAACTATGTGTATAAATTATGTAACGGTTTGTATGTCTTTTTTTTTTTTAAACAAAACACATCCATAATGTCCTGGAATAAGTTTTCGTTCTATTATCAGAAAGTAAGAGATGCCTCCAGTAAAATTCTTTCAAAAGTTTTAGAGAAAACAAAAGTTACAGCTATTGGTCTGCATGAGAATATTTTAGATTTATCTTTGCATAGTTTTATAATTGATGGAATGATTAAATGTTTCCAAGACTGAAGTACTATCGAATTCCCAAATAAATGTTGGAAAATAATCTAGAACAATGACAGGTTTACTGTTTTTCAAATTTTTGAGAAAAGTTACTGTAATCTGGTCTACACCTAGAATTATGTTTTGATGCTTGTATGTATATATATATATATATATATATATATATATATATGTGTGTGTGTGTGTGTGTGTGTGTGTGTGTGTGTGTGTGTGTGTGTGTGTGTGTGTGTGTGTGTGTGTGTGTGTGTGTATAGTGATTTCACTTAAAAGTAATTTAACTTCTTAATTTTCCTAACTCACATGAAATAGTTCTTTCTTATTTCCTGATACTATTCCAATTTAGCTTTTAATTTCTGCAATCACGTGCTCGTAAAATCTGTCTGATCAGCTTTTCGTACGGTAATACAAAAAAAAGTATAATCCTTACTAGACTTTTCGTCAACTGTTGAAGGTCCTCAAAATCCCTTCATCCAATACCACATAATCTAAAGAAAATGCTGCATATAAATTCTGAGCAATGTAAAATTTGCTCTCTCTTTTACAAAGATATATATATGTGTATATATATATATATATATATATATATATATATATATATACAATGAAATACAATATAATCATGAAACGATGTAAATTCAACACAGTAATATTAAATTTTTATAATGTGCAATTTTAAAAATTGATTGTTTATTGCATTTCAAAGTCCTAATTTAATACGTGTCTAAATTTTGCAACATTTGTTATCATTATTATTTTAGATTTTTTTTCCTTTTTTTCCCCATAAAGATACAAACTTCAAATGAATTTAAGGTACATTAAATAGATTGAGAATTGTATAGCAACCCCTGACCGAAAACATTATCGTACATCATTAGGTGGCACTATTCACGAGAGTGATGGAGGAGAAATATCTTATTTTTCGTCATTCGATCAGTAGTCTCCTTGTTTATATAACGTTATACGAACAAGAAGATGGAAGACATGTACTTAGTTTATTGATTGGATGGTGATAATGCTAGGGCAGCTCACCGACTGTATGGAGAAAGGTTCCTTCCGATACATGTACAGGGTCACCGTTTCTTTTCGCACTCGTATCACAATTTTTGCGAAGTTGGGTATGTTAAGAGTTGGCAGATAGGGTCTTAAGAGGGCAGGCTACGAGTGATTTGCTTGCACGCCACCATGGAAGTGTGTCGTTCTGTCAACGATGAGAATTGAGCATGGTAGACCTATTACCTGGTCCCCACGTTCTCCAGATTTGAGCAGCAGGGTTTTCTTTCATTGAGAGGCACTTGAGACTGTAGTGTATGAAATAAATGTCGATGCTGAAATGCATCTGGTTGCAAGAATCATCTACGCTGTTACGAATACCTAAGCAAAACCAGGTTTTGTGACCATGTCTGCCAATAATGGTCCATTCGTCAAACGCCTGCATTGTTTGTGAGGGGAAGGGGACTTCTAACATTTAATGTAGTATGTTGGAATAATTTACTACATCATTTGCAATATTTATGTCCAACGAATCTTTGTGGCAATTTCTATCTTGTGTCCTTTCAATACTTGGAACTTCGCTATCGCTTTCTCATGACGTGTCCGGTCATAATTTGCAATATAATTCTCAATCGGAAGCAGTTTGAGCAGACAGAGGGGAATGGTGATCTGAGTGAGAAGGGCAGGCTGGTGCATTTGGCAAATCTCAGATTATACATACCTGGACGCACCCACAAAGCACCGGCTGTGGCGAAGATGTTTGGAACAAGAAAATGTAGTAAGTTTGAGGGGAGCCGATTCAGCCAGACGGAAGTCAGCGTTCATGGATTGGTGCATCAGCACAAGCAGTGATGGACCCGGAAGCCACTTCTACCACCATTCTGTAGTCATGTTCAAGACACCCTGGAATTTCCCATATCGACCAGAACCATTTCCCGTCGATTGGTTGTTAGTGGCTTGCACTCATGACGTCCGTTAAGAAGACTGCATACACGCCAACGTCTACAATGGTGCAGGGCTCGAGCGATGTGGACGACGGAATGGCATAGAGTCGTGTTCTCAGATGAGTCGCCCTTCTGCTTCTCCAATGGTAGTTTCTGCGTATGAGTGTTGCGTCGACGTGAGACGGATTCAATCAGGCAGAAATTGTAGAACGTCCCACTGCGCGACAACGCGGCATCATGGTTGGGGACGCAGGCACCATTCAGGGCACTATAACCGCCCAACGATACGTGGATGATGTGCTGAGGCCGGTGACATTTCCCCCTACCTTCAGGGGGTGCCTAATGCTCTTCATCAGAGGGATACTTCCTAAACGCACACGGATCTCATCAACCAACGTGCACTGCACAGTGTACAGATGCTTCCCTGGTCACCGTTCCCTCCTGATCACTCACCAATTGAACATTTTTTAGATGTGATTGGACGATATTTGCAACCCCTGCCACTGCCGCATTCAGAATACGAACCGTGGTAAATGGTTGACAGGGAATGGAGAGCCTTCCTCATGGACGCCATCGTAACTCCATTGACTCTGTACCTAGACGTGTTGTTTCGTGTATCGCCGTCCATAATTTTCCTACAACCTACTTGTACGACACTGTTCTCACTCTGTATTATGCATAACATTTCGAAACATAGATGTCTTATTATTGGTTGCTGTCTCTCTCTATTTGCAGAAAGTTTCATAACTTTGATATTATTGTATTTTCAATGTCGCGTAGCGTATATATTTAAGTGGGATTTTGATATAAAACTCGTGATAGTGTAGGACTCATGATTAAACTGCGAACTGACTGTTTTTTTTTAAAAAAAAAAATTGTACCAATTATTGGAATAATGTGTGCTGACCCATAGGATACTAATTCAAGACTTTGAGGTGAGTCAGATTTATTCATATTTGCTAATTTAAAGATGAAGATTGTCGATAATAATGTGATAAACGATGCACTGAAGAATCTGAAGAAATAAAAATTAAAACTTTACATAAGTTTATTTTTGATACAGATGGCGATGCTAAAAATACGGAAAGAATAAGAAACTTCACTGGTTTCTAATTCACAATAAAGGACTCTACTTTTAAGTCTAAGTTAAACACTATTAATGATACTTTTTCATTATATGAATTGATTACCATTTGTAATATTCTGAATATTGCATTTCAAGGAACAAAAACCGAAATAATCCAGAAAATATTAGTTTTGTTGAATGATGTTAATTCACTTTATCAATACATTCAAAATTCGAATCAGTCTGTATTGGATATCGAAACGGGAGTAGAAGCAAAACAAATCACATCAGTGCAGAGCCAGAACATTAATGAGTCATGAGTTCATTCTGAAGAGCGATGTTATGATCATGGCGCTACTCGAAATCGAAGCATCTCTATAAGCTTTTCAGACGTTGAAAGTGTTAATTCTTCTTTTAATGGTGAATTGTACGAAAACATTTCAGTTTGGTTAGAGCAATTTGAGTGCGCGGCAAACTTATTTATTTTATCTGACTTACAAAAGTTTATTTTCGCTAAGTGATCGCTTGATGGTAATGCTTTATTATTTGTTAAGAGCGAATTGAATATTACGTCATATCAGAAATTAAAACGAGTGTTGATAGATGAATTCGAGGTCACTACTAATTCAGCCTAATTGCATGAAATATTCGTTAACGTAAAATGAAAGAATCTGAGTTTATACAGGAATATTATTTTATAATGAAAGAGTTGGGTAATCGAGGAAGAGTTGAAGATACCGCATTAATGCAATATATTACAAGAGGAATTAACGACAGAAATGAAAATAAATTAGTTTTATACGGTTGCAAAGATTTACGTGGATTTCACAAAAAACTAAAGGATTACGAGGTTATCAAAAATTATTTTATGAGAGAAAAAAGTAAGTATGATTTTAGTAAAGTAAAATAAAAATCTAATAATTTTGTGAATCAGAAACGATTAAGTAATTATGATCAGAATACTAAATTTTGTTTTAATTAAGGTAGTAAAGGATATTTATCCAAATTTTGTACACATAAGAATAAAGGTTTAAAATGTTTCAAATGTCATAACTTTAGGCATAAGGCGTCTGAATGTTCAAAATTAACTAAGAAAACCAAACCCAATGATCACGTAACATCTCCCAATATTACGAAACAAACATATCTGTTCAAAATGGTTCGTTTCGGTAATTTAAATATTAACTCGTTAATAGATACTGGAAGTCAAGCTAAGTTAATTTCTAAAAATATATTTGAATAGTTAAATATTTGTGAACTTAATCAGTGTAATTCAATTTTATCGGGATTAGGAGATTGTTAAAATAAAGCCCTTAGGTATATTTACGGGAGCGATGCAAATGAGTAACTTTAAGTATACTGCTGATATATGTGTCGTGGAAAACGGTACAATACCACATAATGCTATTACAGGACTTGATGTAATTTTGCAAGGTGAAGTTATAATAAATGAAAATGGATTTTCTATAAAAAAAATAAGTCTCCGCGGGAAGAAAATAATATTTTGTCGGTTTTACCAGTTAATATTAACTTTGATGAAATTGAAGAAAATATAGGCTATAATATTTCAAAATCCATTAAAGATAAAGTGCGTCAATCTATATTAAATTACCAACCGAAGAAGATTAAATCAACTAACATAGAATTAAATATTTTAACTAAGAATAACGAAGCAATATATCAACGAATGCGACGTTTACTTTTTTCGGAAAATAAGATTGTTGATGCTCAAATAACTGAAAGGTTAAAACAGGGAAATACAGAAGCTTGTTCTTCAATGAATATCAAGCATACTAAAATAATAAAAGAAATTATTGAAGCCGAATTTCAAGCAAATTTTGAAAAACAGCTTAACGATCTACGAAAAGATGCCAAAAAAAAAAAAAAAAAAAAGAATATACATAGATTATAGAAAGTTAAATAAAATTGTAGTTAAAGACAGATTTCCCTTACCATTGATTGAAGATGTCTTAGATCAATTACAAGAATCACGAGTAGTTAGTACAATTGATTTAAAAAATGTTTTTTTTTTCATGTAAACCGTAAAAAAGGAAAGCAGGAAGAATTCCTTCATCCAATTCATAAAGATCACGTTTACATAAGTATCACACAGAACACCTAGGCCCCTTAGAATGTTCTACAAAAAATATAAATCATCATCGGATTACAACTTGTGCAGAATTTATAAAAAGATGGTGTGCAACATAAAAAATATCCAATTATACTTCATTTAAATGACTGCGAATCTACCAATTATGACTTTTCCCCGATTGTAACAATTTTCCCCAATCATAACTGGATTTATCTATGTGTTTTGAAGACGTTAAAAAAAAGAGAAGAGAAAAGTGAAGCGGATGACAAAGCAAGACGATACTTCATAGACGATGTTTTCCGAAAACGATGACATTCAAAGTTTGATTCTTTAATTTGATTAATTAGTAACATCGGCCATACAATATATATATATATATATATATATATATATATATATATATCTGTGTGTGTGTGTGTGTGTGTGTGTGTTTCCAGAAAATTAAATTCACATATAATTAGCTTATAAGTGGGACTGATCAAAATACGATGTTAATTTTAACTTAATCGGTAAATTTGAACCCAGATTTAAATTACTATGTGCTAAATAGGTAATGACTTTTATGTTTTTATAAAAATTTAAAATATAATATTGAGCTATCACTCTGAGAAAATTGAGGTTTTAAAGAGTATCATCATCTTATTAAGTATCTGATATTGTTAAAAATATTTACTTGTGAGGGAAAAGCATCGTTAATAACTAATTCGCCAAACTATATTGAAAAAAAATCTGAGAATTTTTTTACTTGTGACATATGATGCCTTTCACACCTTAATTATTAGATATGGATAAGTTAAAAATATTTTCCATTAATTAATTAGAAAAATAAGCAACATATATCGGAATATTTTATTTTATTTATTTATTTATTTATTTTCATCTTTAATATTTTAATTTGATATTCTGTATCAGAGTTTAAATAAAGTAATAAATTAATAAACCTCACTGTATTTTAAAATATCACTATTACTGAAATTTGTTTTCACAGATATTTATAATTGCTAAGTTAATCTATTACTTAAATAAATAAAGATGCTTATGAATAAGAATGATATTAATTTATTTTCAGGTAAAAATGAAATGCAAAATATTAAATAATCGTGTAAAATATTTTGTTCTTAAATCGGATTTCTTTTGTTGTAGTGCTATTTAACTAATCAAAACAATTTTTATTTTGAAGAAGAAAAAAAAGGAAATGGAGAATCACAAATTTATTTCAAAATCTATCTAACTAGTTAATTAAGTTATGACAAATTTATAGTACATTACCTTAATTTATATAATTAATTTTATTTCAGGTATTAAATTGTAACGTAATAATTCTTTTGTAAAAACTTACACAGTTAAAGTTTTTCCATTGCTCAATTTTAGTGCCAATATATTACTTTCAGCATAAATAAAATCTATTCATTTTCTTATGTAAATAAAGAAAGCTTACCAGTTTATGTTTTTCTTTAAAGCATTGATTTGAATAAATTTTACTATAAATAGAGTTATTTATTGCTCCTATTCAACAATTTTAAATAACTCAGAAATAATTTTGAAAATTAAGAAGAACGTTTTATGAAAGAAAATGATTTAAATCGGGGATGTTAAACCAGTGGTGCGTCTTCCAACTCCTTTCACTTGGGACTGCAAAGATGTTGCAGTGGCCGCTTATTTTGTCTAATATTACTTATGAGAACAATCTAGTTAGCTTGAGATCTTTGATTTATTTAGAGAACCAATCATACTTATATAGTTATTGATCTCCCAAAATATATTATCTTTTCCTTTCAAGACGTAGAGTAAGACAACAGTTGTTACAATTTTACAATTATTATACTAAATTTCGGAATGCCACACACAGCAAGCATCGTTTCAATAACTACAAAATAGTATATTTTGAAACTATTGCAGACAGAAGCTTAATAAATATTTTTTTGACATCTATTCTTGTTGAGAGCCGAGGAACAAAAATATTTTTTTTATCTCGCTGTGTTATTTTCGATTATCAATTGGTCAGCTGAAATATAGCCGCAATAACAACTATCTGTTGCAATTTTTGCCTTTTAGGACCATACATACTCATTGCTTAAGCTTTATTTGCCATTGAATGATTTCTTTGCAAAGGGGTAAGTAATTAACGCTTGTTAAAATACTTAATTACTTATCGATTATCTAAACATATACAAAAATAATTATATTACGAAACATAAAAAAAAAAATTAAATTGCTATATTAATTTTAGACCTAGAATGTCATTTTCAAAGTCAGGAACAAAATAATGGATGGATACATTCTTCATTTTTTTTTTTTTTTTTTAAAGGATGTTTTCTTTAAATTAAAAATCAGTGAAACTCTAAAAGGCAGGATAAATAACACCATAACTGCATATAATTCGAACTATACGAATTTTACTTTTTTAGAAAATAACCCGAGATATGAAAGGAGTTTAAAATATTCGATACAAATGAAATACAATAAAAAAAAAGGTTCGGTAATAAAGTAATTATAAAAGTTTAAAACAGAAAAGTAATTCAACAGCAATTTATGGGACAATGTAGGATTATTATGGGTAAAATAATGTAGCTTAAATTAGAATGGGCCTAAGTAATATCCTTAAGAAATTTTCCCTTTAAAACAATGGTTCCACTAGACGGGTGTATAAACATTGTTAATTCATAGATTTTTATAAGAAATGTAAAAATACTTTACATATACATACGCACGCACTCTCTCTCTCTCTCTCTCTCTCTCTCTCCCACACACATATATGTATATTTTAAAATAATGGTTAATCTACTATAACATTTTTGAATTTGATTTTATTCTAATGATGCTAATATTGCATTGTATATACCTAGTTCTGTTAATTTTACTTAACAGCATTTTATTTATAGTCCGTTTTCATTTCTAATGAAGTATATATTGATTATCTTACACCGAATACACTTTTAGCTATTTCTAGATTTAAATTTTAAGAAATATTGATTTATAAATTAAAATAAAAGCAAACAGATATACATATTTTTTTCGAAACGAAAATGTTCATGCCATCGTTTCACACCCAACACAACTATTGTTTATTATCACTAAAATAACATTTTTAACTTCAACCCGGTCATAAGAATTTTACCAGTTAAGTCGTCCTTGCGAACATATGCTCTTGAAATAATTCGCTACAGAAACATTTCCAAACGTTATGATTTGTGAGTCTAAACTTGGATCCTCTACATAGAACTAAAACATTTTGAATAATTTTAAGAATGAAAAAAAAAAAAAAAAAAAAATCTAGTACCAATAAACTGACAAAACAACATGAAAAACGTTTCTGAAACCTACTGGGTTGATTTATGGCTGCTAAAGACGCCTTCCAGTTGAGGTTTGAATTGCACTTTCTGTAAAGACGTTTCCCGAAAAAAAATCGCAAATAGTTATGGGAAGCACGTTGAAAACTATTATATTAACAGTGGTCTTCAGTACGTGGCCACAGTTTTAACGAGCGTATTTGAAACAGGTTCAAAAAAGAAGGAAAAGTAACAAATGTCTACGTGGTGCGCAATAAAAAGCAAAGATACTTTATGTGGCTTTTAGATTTTATCTGAAAAAAACTTAGAAGAGCTCGAGATTTATCTCGAAAGGAACACTCAATTTTTTTACTTAGAATATAAATTATTAGCGTCGACAATATTTTTTCTAACTATTATCTGAAAAATATGATCAAATCAGGAGTTGACTTCTCGTTGACAATTCTTTTCAAACAAGATATATTTTTTACAAATTTAAAAACAGTTTATTACCTTTCAGATATTAGTGTGGTGAAATATTTTTTGTCAGTTGCCTTTTCTACTAAAAATAAAATAAGATGAAGATTCTTTTTCTAAGAAAATAAAAGTGTGTTACGTCTGTGTGCACATAATTAGAACAAGAACACAAATAATGAAATAATATTGTAATCTATGTTTGGATAAAATGAATATTCAAATGTGGAGAGAACTGAATATTAGAAATCTGCATTAAAATATAGTTTAAATACTGCAATCAATTAAATAGCATTATTTTGTTTCAAACAACCTTTTTTTAAAGCATATAAATGACATTTTTATTCACCTTATACTGTTCGTAAAATTGGATGATATTATTATGATGCTATTTTAAAGCATCAAAATGAAGATTTGATTAAAGCATTTTAATTCCCAAAATCTTTACTTTTATAGAGATTGTTTTAAATACGATCTGTTTTGAATAAATTTAGTTGACACACTGAAATTACTGCAAATTAAATGTTAATTTTTTTAATAAATTCATTTGGTGATGTTCAAATTGTTAATGCTAGAAATTGTTCATAAAAATCTAGAATGTTAAAATCGTTCGCTACTATTTCAATTATAGTTTTGGCGGAGTAATATTACGTTGTAATATCATAAAGTCACGAAAAATAATCCTACAAAATCTTATGTTTATTAACCTACATATGTACAAAAGTTTCAGCTCATATTATATGTATTTATATATAATCCTATAATGCACATTTTAAAATTAGAACTGCGACTAATGGTTTCCATACTACATTACTAAAGCTGGTAAAATCTTACAAAAGATTTTACAAAATACTATATATGGTTTTGATATAAGATATTATAATTAAAAGTAGCTAATTAATAATTATCTATTTTTATAATAAAGAGATTTACTCCATTTATAGTTTTAACTGAAGATTTGTTTAATTCAGTGGATATAGAGGATTAAATTAATGTTATCATGCTTATTTTTTTAAAAAAAATTAAAAATTAACAGATTTCTAACTTACGAGAAAATTAAATTTCTTATTAATCTTGTTTTAAGAGAAAATTATATTTATATAATGATAAAAGATACAAACAAATTAAAGTTATATCACAGGAGGGACCAGCTAGCAATAATTTTGCCACTATTTATTTAAATTTTTATGAATAAAATTTTATAGACAATAATAAATTCACTTTGTTTAGAAAAATAAATAACCTCATAATTTTTCAAAATAATTTCAACCTAAGATTTAAGTCTAATTTAAGATTTTATCCTTCTTATTTAATCTGATTAAGTCTAATAAATTCTTATGAAACAGGTTTCTCAGATATTAACTTAAAAGTCTTGATAATAGAATTAATAGTAAACTCTTTCGAAAGAGAGATAAAATTACTTTCCCCCAATAAATGAAATTAACTTCTTTGATAGCAATTTAAGTTCAAATATATGCAGAAACTGCAGAAACATGTAAAATGATTTTTTTTTTTTGCTTAGAAATAACGAATTAGTTAATATGCTTTTACATTTTCAGGATAATTTACATAAATTATATCCTACATGTGATAATTCTGATTACCCTATTATCTTTTTAAAAGCAATTTAATGTATAAAAATTATAAAATAGTTTATTTTTTAAATTATAATTTTGTATAAAAAAAAGTCTTCTTCTGTCTTTATTCATTTTTTTCTTAATTTTTCAAAAAAAAAAATTGTTGCTGTTTTTAAATAAGATAATTATTCATTTCTTAAAAATTTGTTGTTTTTTTAAATCTTTGCTACTTTTTCTTAATTATGATTTTAAAATTTTTATTCTGTAAGAGTTTTATAACATTTGAAATACTTGAACTTAATTATGTCATTCATAAAATTCTGACACTATTTGGTAGAAGGCATTGCTATCTTTGGCTTAATCATTTCGTTCTTAGCACAGGATTAAAGACATCCATGTTTGTTCATTGTATCCATTTGTTGCTCTGCTCATGTAAGTTTTATTAATTATAGTATTTAGAGCTTTTTTGGTTTTATTGTATAATAATTTTGTTTCTTTATTTGAGTCTTATGATATAAATTTTTTTGGATTTTTCTGGGATTGCTAATTAATTTTCTTTTTAAATGAATAAAAAAAGAGTTCGTTTTTTGTTGATCTCTGTTCAAATGTATTCTTGGTTTTATAATATTTTTTATAGAATAGTTTGGCCATTAATTCTTAAATAACCCAGCATTTAGCAGCCTGCAGGGTGTTGCAATATTAATCATATTATATTCCATTCTATTGCTTCTCTCTCTCTCTCTCATCAATATTTGGGCTCTTTAATTTCTTTTTATCTGTTCTATTGATAATTAAAGTATTTTTCATATTAATGATTTTGTTTTATTTACTTGCTTTTGGAAATTTATTTATAGTATATAATGATTTTCATTTATAGTTAAGTATGAATTTTTATTTTTATTCATTTTTCTTGATTTGCAGTGATTTATTTGTATATTTATATCATTTAGTATTTATATTTTTAATAGTATAGTACTGATTTCTTTTTTAATATATTATTTTATAATTTTTGAGATTTATTTCCTTATGATTGTATTTCTTATATATATATATATATATATATATATACACACAAACAAAATAACAAAAAAACGACGCACAAAGAAAAAGTTGTCAGATAGCAATAAAAATAGTTGGATGGGCAGAACATGCATATAAATAAAAAAAAAAAAAAAAAAATTCAGAAAAATTGAATGATTTACTTCATAGTTTGGCAGTTACAAACGGAGGAAGTCATTAAGACGTTTGACCACATCTGGTGGATGCAAGCTGCCACCTGGCGTGACATAGACTGATATAGTTCCCGGATAGTATCCTGCGGAATTTCATGCCAAATTGTCTCCAGCTGTTGGGCTAAATCGTCAACATTCCGGGATGGTTACAATTGCCTTCCCCTAACGTCCCAAATGTTCTCTATGGGAGAGAGATCAGGTGACATAGCTAGCCAAGAAAATATAAGGAAAATTTTCAGACAATTCATAGCAACACGTGCCGTTTGCGGCTATGCGTTATCTTGTTGAAAAGTACGTCCTAGGTGTCTCAAAAAGAATGGTGACACAATCGTCTACATACCACTGTGCGGTTAATGTGCCTGAAATGACTACCAAAGGGGCGTGGTTATCAAAGGAGATGGCACCCCAGACCATAACGCCCCATTATGGCTTTTGTGGCGAGCGATAGTGAGGGCAGCATTCCCATGCTACCCTAAACATCTCCAATAACATCTGCGGTTGTCATCAGGACACAGTTGCAAACGTGACTCATCACTAAAGACTATAAGTCAGCAGTCAGCGCAGTTCCCAGTTGATCGAGCTCGATACCACTGTAATCAGACTTGATGGTGTACAAGCATGAGAGGTAATAGGCATAATGGTCAGCGCGAGTGAAATTGCGCTCTCTCTCAGACGTCTGTCGAGAGATAAGTTAGACACATGTGTTCAGGCCACACGGTGGATAGTTGATAGCGACGAATACGATGATGTGACAGCTGCTCTGACAATTTCTCTGACTTCCTGTTCTGTTATGGTCCTCGGTCGACCGCTGCAGTTTTGACGCTGATATTTGCCATTATTGATCCACTCTTGCAAGCATCGTCAAATCGCCGCATCTCTTCGATCCAGATGTCGAGCGATTGTTCGATTCATCCAACCAGCCTCTTTCATTCCGATAGCACGACCTCTTTCAAACTCTGACATCTGCACGTGATATGCACAAATCCTTCAGCAAGATATTGTTATGGCTGACGTTAGATAACCACAGTCGAAATGGAACCGAAATTTTGATCATCCGATTGAGAATCGCTCCTTATATACACCTGCTGAATTCGCAATTAAGATGCGCTGGAACTCCGACTACTCATTCATGGGACATCAAAATTCCATAATTTGCATGTTCGATCCCAATGTCCTTGCATACGCTATTTCATTCCAATCGGGCAACTCCTTGGTGCGTCGATTATTTTTGTTATTGAGTGTACACACACACACATACACACACACATATATATATGTGTGTGTGTATGTGTGTGTGTGTATATATATGTGTGTGTGTGACCAATGGTTCCAAATACTTATATTATTATAGCTGGAAAATTTTTACAGAAGATTTTACAAAATACTATTGACGGTTTTGATAAGACTGCTATAATTAAAAATAGTTATGAAATTGTTCACTGCAGAAAAGATAAAAAAAAAACTTACTGTATTTATAGTTATGACTTTGAAGATTTATTTAATTCTATTAACTTAGAAGATTTATTTAAGGTTATTTTGGCAAATAACAAAGTATTAGAAATTAATATATCTATATCAAATGAAAAATTTAAATATATTATTAATCTTGTTCTAAAAAACTATATTTGTTATAATGGAAAAATTATAATCAATAAAGGGTATACCTTAAGGGAGTACAGCTAGAAATATTTTAGCTAATATTAATCTACATTTCTTTGATGATAAATTTAGAGATAACAATAATTTCAAATTATATATATATATATATATATATATATATATATATATATATATATATATATATATATATATATATATAGAGAGAGAGAGAGAGAGAGAGAGAGAGAGAGAGAGATTCTTTACTGACTTCTCTCTCTCTCTCATTTTATCCTACTTATTTAAATCCGATTAAAACCAATATACATTCTCATGAAACAGATTTCTTAGATATTAATTTAAAAATGGTTAATAATGGGATTATTAGTAATATTTATACCAAGAGAGGTAACTATTATTTTCATATTAATAAAGTTCATTTTTTGGTAGTAAGCATAAATGTTTTTAGAAATATTTTTTTAAATATTTAGTGAGAAATATCAAATTAATTAATTAACCTGTTAATTTTCAGAATAACATGAAAAATTTCTGAATAATACTTGCAAAGGTTGAATATCCAATTGATTATTAAAAAGAAATGTAAATACAAAAATTATAAATGTTGATACAAATCCTATTTGTCTTTTTTAGTTAGTGTTTCTGATGTATATTGATTTTATACTTCCCCATTTAACACTTTTTTTGTTTTTGTTTTTTACATGATTCTTTTTCATCGTCTCCTTCTTTCTCTCTCTTCTATTTTATTATATATGTTTTAATTGTCCTTTCAATATTAAATGTTTTTTGAATAAACAGTTTTTTCAATCCACTTGATGATTCCCCTTTAATTTTGTTTTTTAGCTAATTGTATTTCTTATGGAATTTGGTTTATTTTATTGAATTCATTTTATTTTGGTTATTAATTATATTTGCAGAAAAAAATTTTTTAAATCTAATTCTTATTATGATTCTTTTAATTCAATCAATCAATGTTAAATTTGACGGTGAATTCTTTCATAAGAGTAGTGGTAAGCTTAGTATGAATATTGTAATATTTTACTTATGATTAAAATATTTGAGTTGTAGTAATAATTGTTGTTTTATTTGTTTACATTTATTTAAATCATTTATTTGTTTTTACAATGACATTGAATTTACCAATCATTGATGGCTCTTCGTCAGTACCCACACTGATGAGTTTGTTACAATATACTTTTATATTTACTAGGCATGATTTTACTTTTACAAATATATCTTATCCTCTTGTTTGACCATGCAGTGATAGGGTTTCAGGATTTGGCCACTCCTAACTGACAAGTTCTTTAAAGACACACATTAAAATTATTGACAATTCCTCTGATAAATTTTTTTAACTGTTTAACATCAGATATGTCCACAGATTCATACACACCTATAAAAAAGAGCGTACAAAAATGACAAGTTCTTCTAATTGCAAAGATACATCCTGAGCGAGTCCCTTGATACGTCTTGTAACTGTCTTCTTAGATACAACTTCCTTGATACTTTTTTCCTTTCAATAACTTTACTATCAAGATAGCGTGCAAAAGTTTGGAGACAAAGCATAACAATATCTTCTCCTTCAGAAAACGGTTTTTTTTTTTTTTTTTTTTTGCCAATGCTGAAGAAATTTCTGAAAAGACTTCTGTCATTTTCAGTCCTCATAACTTACTTTATCATATATAATTCGTCTTCTTTTGATTTCTTCCTTTTTCGTAGTCACATATTCTCTTCGCGACTCATTCCAACGAACAAACTTTATTTTTTACTTCTTGCTAAATCTGATGCTGTGTCTTAAAGATTGTCTGTCTGTTAGTCTGTCATGTTATTTAGGGTCGTGTTTTCTATTATGTGAAAAAAATAGTTTCACAAACAATGCAAAACGTTTTCCTGATGAATTTATTTTAAATAATAACTCATTTTCCCACTGTTTTCACCTACTGTCACATTCTACTCTACTTTTGGTCATTTTATTTTGCACCGCAATGGATAAGATGTATTTAAAGATATAAAAATGTTCAAAATTCTAAGAAATGTTGTGAAAAAATAAATAGATCAGAGTTATCAACATCGTATTACACACATACGAAATACAGAATGCTCTTGAAAAAAGTCTGTTTCGAAACTCGACACCATGATGGCTCTCTCAGAACTGATTAAAGCGCCACATATAACACACATCCAATGCGCCAAGTTTGGCGAAAGGGGCATGGTTTGGCCACCTCTGACTTAAGTAATTAAATTATATAGAATTTGAAGTTCTGATCCCTAAATAATCATTACAAACTATTTAAGAATCAAACTAATTTAAGCAAAGCAGAGTAAGAGAAAAGCAAAAATTTAGAAAAATTGAAGCACACACACTCATATATATATATATATATATATATATATATATATATATATATATATAATAGGATGCTAAATTGAAAATTTGTTTAGATGCTAATTTTTCTATAAATTTTATCAAGAGAAATTAAGCCTGTAATATTTATAATTATTTTTTTCTCTTTTTCTGATTTAAAAAAATCTACTTTTAATTTATAATTGGATTTTTATATGAGGATTTATTCATTTTATAATTTTATTTTATTTTTTCTTTTTGTTGCTAAACTTAAGCCTTTTAAAAATAATTTTTTGCAATAGTATTATTTTTCTCTGATAGATGACATTGCTATACAGTGAAACCTCGATCTATCGTTCCCGCATCCATTGTTTTATTTCTATGGTCCGTGCACAGTTGTATTTAAATAACGTTAACGAAACTGGCATATATCGTTCTTCAAAAAGACGTTATCGTTAAAAAGACGTTTTTCGTTGAAAAATTTTCGCCAAATTGAAATTGAAGGTCAAGCTGATTCATATGGCATACAAACTGGAATTGCTTCTTTTATCCTAAATTAACTCACTTATACTGTTTGGGAGGGGGGGATTGGGATTGGCACATGCATTGTCTCATGTATGTACTTGTGAATTATTGAATACGGAACGGGTGTTCTTATTCAGAAAAAAGTTTCAATTAATGTGTTCTGCGCTTTATTTTATAATAATTGAATTTCATGCGTTTTGTAAATTTTAAGTAGGGCAAAATAAATCCGAACATTGGAAAAAAGGTTTCACATCATAGATAAGATGGTAGAGAATCCTTTTGAGAAAAAAAAATTAACAAAGCTACAATTAGGTATACCGCCTTCAACCTTGAATTCGATAGTTTCGGAAATGAGAGAAATTAGAGAGCAGGTTGATAGGATATGGATCTTCAGCAAAAAAAAAAAAAAAAAAAAAGGAAAAGTAGCAAAATATCTACTTACAGTGAGTTGGAAAGAGCTCTCTTCGCTTGGTACGAATAGGCTCGCGCTTCAAATATTCCTGTGAATGGGAATATTCTTCAAGAGAAGACGCTGAATAGCTGCCTCAAATGGCATGAAGACTTTTTCTGCATCAAATGGATGGATTTCACTTTTTAAAATTCGCCAAGGTGATGATGATAATGCAGATGAGGAGTGGTTGCGTGTAGCCGAGAATTTTCCTGGTGTGAAATTTAGTGATTATATTTTTATTGATCAAGACGTTACGACATTTGGTATCCTAAACATAGAAGAAATGTGTGATGATGCGAAAAATAAAAAGAATGGCGTAGCAGAGGATAATGTTCATGCCGATGAGACTGAGCCTATTCCAGTGCTAAGTCTGTCTGACGCAGTTATGGCATTTGAAACAGTACGAATTTTTATATACACACATGAATTTACAGAAAAAGACTAGAAAAATGTTATCAATCTTGAAAATTTGCTGTTTAATTTAAAAAATGAATGCAAAAACCAGCAAAAAACTATTGATTTTAAATAAATATAAAGCTAAATTTTCTTCAACTTAGATTAATTTCTTTTACAGTTTGGTAAGTAACAAATTAGTATTTTTTAGCACACTGTATACATTGGGTGTATTAATGCGTAAACATTGCTTTCTTCGTGTTTTGACTTTAACCCGTATTCATCGTTTTTTTCATGCAACCCATAAAAATCGATGGATTGGGTTTCTACTGTATTTGGTGAAATGATAGTAGATTAGCGTTAAAAGTTTTTAAGTTGTTAAAATTTTATTTGTCTATTTAAGTTTTAAATCTTTTTTAATCCGACTGCTTAAATATTGGATTGTTCTTTCTTTTTTTTTTCTCTGTGTTCAATGTATGGGTTTTTCTATTTCTAAATATGATTTTTGGTTTCTATTGTTATTTGGTCTTATGGTTTTTGATATATTTTAATTTAGGGTAGATCCCTATTTTTTATATAACATTTTTCTGTAAGTAAATTTTGTGTCTATAAAATTAGTTAATGTCCACAAATTTGTCAAAAGCTACATACAGAATTTATAAATGTTATAGCTCATTTTCTTTTATGATTTACTTCTCCAGCTTGTTCTTTTTTAGGCCAAGATTTGTACTGTTGCGTATTTTGTGATTTATCTTTTTGCTTATTTTCTTATTTTTGTTTCAATTATATTCTTTTTCTTATTGGCTCGGCGATGAAACTTTTTGTTCTTTTTTCAAATAAAAAAGTATTTTCATTCTTCTCCAACTATCTAAAAATATTTATAAGTAGGCAGTCTTTATAATTTGAATGAGTTCTATTCAGTTAATTTAGCTCAAAATTTTTTTAAATATATTTCATCTATTATATTTTATTTATGTTAATAAATAAAGAATTCAGCGAATATATATATATACACATTAGGTGTTAATGTTTTTCGTCCTCTTGGAGGGGGAGATCAGTTGACTTTGAATGCCAGCGGCATTTCGCCTCTTCGATCTGTCGGTTTGAAGAAAAGTTGTCTGGTCTCATTTTGCAGCGCTTTTACCACCTAGGTTTGTAACATTTGTTCGCTATTATGTGGCTCTTAAGCCATAGTTCAATTTGATATATTAAACTTATGAAAACTTGAGACTAATCAAGCGAAATTATTTATTATCAATGACTAGAATTTAAAAGGCTCTCTCCGGTTTTCATTCTTAGCTAACAGTTCTAATTATAATTGAAATTAAGTTATCTTACCGAGGCCTCTGTTCTATCGCGTGACCGTCCTTGATAAGTATTATGTGCTGTCCTTTATGATCGCCACAATTCACAAGTCAGCAGTTGCCACTTACTCCCTATAGTATCATTCGTTACCCTCTATATATTTTCTCAATTTCCCCTTGCTTATATATCATCGTATAGGAAACACTTCACCTTATTTCGATCTGCTTCTAATTAATATAATCCAATTTCATTTTGGTTGGGAAGAAATTGCTATTTGATGCTATCAATCTCAATAAAAGTTCTCAAGATTAGTAAAGAGAAAATCGCGCATAGCCCAATGTCACAATTCATACGTTCATTGAATGGTTGCTTATTAACGTCACACTGAGAAGCAACACGAGGCCTATAGGTGATGAACCTCGTAATTTTGAAACTCGGTCATCTGACGAGGACGACACCTGAGAGAGAGAGTGCTGGCACGTTCCTTTTTTCCACACCATACAAATGGGAGAACTTTGAGCCTCGGTAGATTTAATGTGCAACAGCCCCGGCTACACTGCGCGCTTTTAGTGGCAACTGGCTGTGAACCCAAGACTCGACAGAAACCGTCGCCGTGAATCCGCGACCATAACTACTAGGCTATGTGGTTGCTGCGTATTCTTTGAATAATCGTACTAAACCGGAAATAGTAGATAAATAAGAGCTATTATTCTAAATGCACATCATATTTGCTTACAGAAAATCTAGATTTTTGATTAATACCGATATTTCTGTATGATTTTTAAGCAACTTTCATTGACATTTAAAAAGAGAAACAAAGCACAAAATTACTTCATTTTTGCTTTTTATTCTTATTAACCCTCTATTCTACCATTTAATTTCCTATATATTTTTTAAAATCATATTAAGAAACAAATTATTATCAAACCTTTTGAAAGACTCCAAATAAAAAAAATTTAGTAATCCTATCAGTTGTGATAAATGATAACCACCTTTCAATGAGAGGAGAATGTATCAATGAGATATAGCAAATATTTATAAATATAAACACATCAAGTATTCTGTAAGCTATGTATTCGAAATGGAAATTATGTATTGTAATTTCAGATGCTGGTGTAATATTGTAATTTCAGATGCTGGTTGCTTCACCTCATCCCGTGTGATGTATTGACGAAAACGTTGAGAGATTTTATATCAAATTTGTAAGTAGATACGTACTTAAAATAATTTGTTGTACATCGGAAATCTAAATTAAAATAATCAGTCAGTTCTATAATTCTTCTTAATAACTGGCACTTCGAAGAAATTTTGTCAGCATAAATAGTGTAACTTTGTTGCTTTCTACTCAGACGGGTAGAGCAATCAGTGTACATATGTTGTCTTGATGAATCTAATTTTAAAAAAATGTTAACTTAAATAAATATCTTCTTGAACGAAAAGTTTGCAATTGAATTATTTATCAGTGCTCGCTGAAATTCATATGGATTATTCTATATAATTCTGTGCCACCGATGCAGCATTAGATTCATCACTGCAAAAAGGGTAATCAACTTTACTTTATGCTACAGTGATCAATATTAAATTGATTTTGCCGTGTAAATCTACTTGTATAAACCAACTTAATTTAAGTCAGATGATTTTAACAATGATCTGTGTAAAAAGATAACTTCTGATGTTTTAAGATTATGATGAGATTATAATATGTAATTTAATTTGGAAAATGCATAATGTATCTATTTGATATACAGCCTAGAGAGTATGTTTTCAATATCGATTAAAACTCATCCAATAATTCTTTGATTGTGAATTCTTGGATGATAAACTCTTTTTCAGGGACTCACCTTCTACAGGTAAGTACGGGATCTTAGACCTCGAGGTATCCGAGTGATCTTTCTTTTTTCCCATGGAATCTGCTATTTTTGAAAAACACTGGTAATGCGCCTTCAGTATATCTTACAGCGGGGTTCTATTGCGAATTTCTCTTCAACTAACCCTTGGGGACTCTAATATGGTGTTTTTTGAATTGAAAATCTCTACCAATAAATGAAACGTGATTTATGTGAATTTGTAGTGAATTTTTGAAGCGAAGCGAATAAGATTGAAGAGATGCATTTATAAGCAACGAGGCGGTAATACAAGAGTTAGTGGTAGAGAGAAGAGTGGAAGTTATCAACCAAAAAATTAGAATCGTTTTTACGCTGACTAGAGTAAAGAGACATAGGATTAAACTTAGTGAGGATGTGTACGCAATCAGTGTGTCGGTACCTCATTTCAAGTTCGACTACGGATTCGAATCCGATTGATCCGCAACAGTTAACTAGTATTTATAACATTCATTTTTAGATTCAGACATTATGATAGCGCGCGTTCCTTTATGGTGTCATTTAATTACGAGCGTTCATTTTTATTACAGGACGATATTTTACAAACATGAAACACACATAAAACACAGAAATTCAACATAGAATGGACTTTAGTCCTTCAGCGAGCTTAACGCTCATCATGGCGTGTTTCGCCTTCGAGAGTTACGTCGTTTCTGCTACAGGCGCTGGCGGACTCTGCACAACTAGAGGGCGCCAGTGCCTCACAGACAAGTTTAGGGATTATTCCGCAGGCGTGATACTAAAAATGTTGTGTTTTGATTACTTTGAGATTGAAATAAACTCCAGTTGATTAACTGCCTGGTTTGACTATATAAGTTACTGCATTGATTTGTGACTCTTTATTGAATAGTGATGGAACACTCAAATAAAGGAAATAATCTCGGGGCATTCAATTTATGTATACTAACTGTTGGAACACCTAGATGAATATTTTATTCGTCAACAAGAACAAAAGTAGGATGAAACCTCCCTAACTATCTTTGTTTAGTAAGTTAAAAACAGAATGAGAAATAAAACAATACCTACAGATACTTAAAAACAAATGCATCATTTCCTTTCTGTTTTCAAGAAGAATAAGAAGGAAAGGGGAACTATCTTTGATGTCGAATTTTCTTTTCTTTAACAAAACCAAAAATTCCTTATAATTTGCCTAGTTTTATTAAAATACGTTATTTTTAAATTTAAATCTTTTTTTTCCTCACTCGATAATATTCAGAATTCAAAATAACTCAAGTTTTTCGCATAGTGTTTCTCTAATTGTAACTGGAAGATTGTGAGACCTACAGGATATGCCAGAAAGATCCGTATAGCTTGAAAAATTTGCTTAAGAAATAATAGACCTATACAAAACTATTTACAACAATAGATAGAATAACTCAAAAAGGTTTTTTCTACTACCTTAGTAAAGTTCCACATGAGATCTTTTCCTAGCACGAGCAATATCAAGACGATACTCCAATTTAATCCACGAACGTTTCGGCATGCTAACATCAACAGTAGCTACAACTGTTTGGATCTTTTGTTTCAATATCACAAGACTATTGACTTATGTTTAGTGCGCATAACCATTTACATAACCTCAAAAGAAAAAGTTTAGTGGAGTAATCTCGTGAGACCAGGGTGATCATGCTATGGAGCCTGTCAGTCTAACATTTTTGGAATAAATTATTTAATGACTCACTCGGAAAATACGAAACGATGATTCACCAGAAAACAGTATTCGATTCAGAAAAAGTTCATTGGTCTTGACGCAGTATATCAGCTGCAGATTTGAGACGCTTCAAATAATCATCCGAATTTAACAGAATCCCAACTTTGTAGGCTGAAAGTCATAATCGCTTATGAAACATTCAGTGTATCGTGGATCTTGTTGTTTTCAGCTCTTGGAACGCTTTTCGAATTTATTTTGCAGGACTCCTAGAAAATGTTTCACGTACTCGTTCTACACATTCTTCACTAGTGCCAAGGCAACCATGTCCTTTTTTTATGCTTCACACTTCCCGTGAATGCTGTCATAAAGTTATGACTGCTCTCACGAATGCTTGAACGAGATGGTGATATTTCCCTGTACTGTGTTTGATAATATCTTTGCGTTTGAATGAATTTTGTTTCGATGAACCACGCAATATATTGAGCTTTCCTCACGGAATCCACCAGTTTGAATTACTGAATTCTTCAATAATCGCTTACGTGTTGTGCAGCGCCATCTATGATCAGAAGCATACTGTAGGGGGAAAAAACTTTACCCTGGGACACCCTGTATATCTGTTCATGTTTTTGGCTTTTTAGATGTAAACAGTTGGTCCGTGTGTCTTTATAAGAGCAGCACTAATTATGCTCTTTATTTTGTTGGAAAATTTTCAGTTAATAATGGTAAAACGCTTGTTCTCATCCATCATTAGATGACTCATCAGTCCTTTGACTTCGCCGTTTAATTCGCACTTCTTTCTCAATCAGTCAATAAGGTAAAACAACTGCCCCTGAAGCTGTCCACATTTACCAGAATAAAATAATTCATAATTTAAAAATGAGTAAATTGTAAATAAGTCTTCAATGATTTGAAATGAATAAAAAAATGTAGATATCAGAGTAAGCTTTGATTCATAGTTACCACTCAGAAATCCAAAAAGTAGTATTTATGAATAATGTGGTATATCCTGTGCATAGTCATAAAAAAAAGAAATGGAAGACCTTTAATTACGTTCGCAATTCTTATTACAATTTCACAAAATTAGTATAATTGTTAATGGCTCAAAGAGGAACTAATTTATGATGATAAGAGATTAATTAATTAATTATTATAATTATTAAACATATCTAAAAAGATATTAAAAAAATGGATATCGTTTTTTTCCGGAAACTGAATTCTTAATATAAAAATTGAAATTTTCTAAATTTAAAGTTTAATAAAAGTCTAATAACAGGTCCTAATATCTAATGTTAAATGAGTGTTATATGAATCTCCTAATGCTAAATGGGTGTCTCAAGCATTTGACGTTATTAAATTATTTATTCAACAGCTTTCAGAGATGTTTACTCTAATCGATAGATAATATTTTTCAATTTTAAAAATAAAAAAAACAGGAAAAGAAGAATATTATGATGAAAATACAAAATTATTAGATACATTTACGAAAAAGGTAATTGCAACACACTAAACTTTGTAGTTATTTGGATTTCTTAAGCTACTAAAATCACATAGACCAAGTTTTATTCAATTATTTCCAATAATAAGACAAATACAATCGGTCTCCATTAACTCGCGAGTCCACTTAACTCACGCTTTATTATGGTTCCCTTTTTATGAGATTTAGATTATTCTTATTTCAGAGTTATGTCAGGATACTTTGTTAAGAAAAGAAATCAGTATTTTTTTCTTTCTATTATATAATCGTGGAATAAACATCCATGGAGTTCCAATTTGCAACTACAAATTTATACTCTGAATGTGAGAAATTAATAAACACGAGAAAAAAATAAGCCAAATGGTGCTTGCGTACCTAAAAACGAGCAAAAAGAAGCGCAAGGAGTTGAGTAGGAATTTCTTACGAAACCAGAATTAAAAAAGAAATAAGAACAACAAAAGAGATACAGGAAAGAAAACCTTAAAAACCGTCAAAAAATAGATGAGTAGACTTGAGTCAAAAAGAGGGAGGAGGAGGAAGTGAAACCCGTTTGAAACCTTGGAAGAAACGCGGCAACGATGCAAAAAAAGTTTCAAAATGAGGTGATGTTCGTAAATCTGAATAGCTATCCAAACCCAAGTAAAGAGGTAGAAAGTAACGAGACTGAGAGAGAGATAAGAAGAAAGCAAAAAAAAAGCAGGGAACAATCTGTTCTCTGAATGTCTGAGACAATTATAGGAAATGACGAAAGGTCGCGAGTCCCCTTATCATAAAATACCGTCGGTAACTTCCATCACAAAGAAGAGAAAATAAAAATACGACTAAGTGGAAGAGGAACAAAAGGTTGCCTATGAGACGCATCAGTTGAAAGTTTTGGGTTAAGATAGGGTGGACCATTTTAATACTTTTTATTTATCTCTTTTGGCTATATAATATTTGGATTGTATATGAATCATCCTTTCTCGGGAAATGAAATGTTCGTGTTTGGATTTTTTTTTCCTTTTGTAAGAGATTATTTTTAAGATCTGGAGGTCAGTGAGACTAACTATCCGTTCAACCATTATCTGTTGGTCAAATTTTAAGTGTTATAAAAACTTTTTTCCCGTACAGATGATTTCCGTCATAATGAAAAATATTATTGAATGAGGATAAATATATAAAGCAGAGAATTCACACTGATGTTGGAATTCATACCAATACTGCGACTCGCAGTTCACTAAAGTACCAGGACATGCAAGGAATTGAGGAATGCCTTATCTAAAACGCCTTGTTTTTCTGACATATATCTTTTCGAATTATTAGTATAGATTAGATTTTTTGTGGGCTTATTAATGAAATTTTAATCATTCTATAGAACTATAAAAGTAATTGGTTTGTCAAAAAGGTTTCCCCCCTCTTAGATGTGAGATGTATTTGCATTTAGGTACCATTTTAAAGAATATTATTACACAATATGGGGTGTTGTGTGTTTCGAGTTTCATATGCTTCTATAAAGAGTACTTACGTATATAGAAAATTAAAAATATTTTTCTCTAAGTAATACCTAAATTTTGTTAAGAAATAATTTTTAATATGAAAAAAGGAAACAAAAAATTGTTTCCAAAATTAGAAAGTTCTGTAATTTTTTCAAAGATAAATATTCAGTAACATCGTTAAAAAAGTTGGTTCATTACTTTTTGTGCATTGTTATATATGTGAGGAGTAAAATATTTTATATAAATATGGAATACTGTTTTTAAAAATGGTACCTAATTGCAAATATGTCTGAAAAATCCCGTTAATATTCAACTCAAAGGAAAAGAAAAACTTTTTGACTAAAAATAATTTTATAGTTCAATAAAATGATTAAAATATCGTTACATACTCACACACAGAGAGAGAGAGAGAGAGAAACCTAAGCTCTACGAATATATTTTTGAAACATACACTTAGGTCTGTGAATTCAGCAGAACTGGAAACAAATTTTTTATACGCCTGTTTAATATCTCTGTGTATTTCTGCAAACATGTTTTCAGATGACAGAGAATATGCCCCATATCCAGATCGCACACTTTCCATTTGTCGTTGATGAAAAAGGAACCATATTCATCATCTTACATAATTTTTCTATGGCTGAATAACCTTTCCCAATATTGACATTTTGCACTTACCAGAAGATTAACTTGGTTGAAGTACACCAATAAATAATTCCCAATAGCTGACGTTTCACTTTTTTCCACAGTATTTAATTTTTCCTAGCGCTCATTTGACACTACTGAATTTTCAATTACTTTACAATCAGCATTCTCTTCACTCCATCGATTTTGATTCATTTGCAAAGCATGTAACGAACGTTTCCTAAGAGGCATATTAGCGAGAAGTAATCACTAATAAAATGTAAAGAATGAATTAGGATTGAAATAGAGTTAAAAAAATGCTGTTTTACTTTTCTACGAAATCAAAAAACAATGAAACTAAAAAGCACGCAACGAGTTAAATTAGCAAAGTAAATGTAAACAAACAACTTTACAGATAGTGACAGTAACAGCTTATCAGATTCCTCTTCTTCTATGCAGTTTTTTAGGTAAAATATTGGGATTATTTTCAAGTAAAAAAAATGTAAACATTGATGTGGGAGTAGCACTAAAACTGCTGTCAAAATATTTAAAATCCTTTTTACTATACTTAAAATAATCAGATCGTTTCAAAACTTCGCTCAGTTATATCAGAGGTATCAAACTATATTTTGAACTAAAAATTGAAAAATCGATATTTTCGACATTTGAAAGGTGTCAAGCCCCCTTAAGTCTTACAAAAGGAATTCATTTGTCTCTTAAGGTTTGACACTCATACACATTAAGTGTGTGTGTTTATATTGAAAAGAATTTATTTCCATCTAAACACTTTAAGGGGTCTCAGAGGTGTTAAACTTCAAAGTTTTCGTTCTTTTAGGAAAAAAATTCTGTCATTCGTTATTTTATGCTGAACATTCTGATATCAACAGAGACGTCTTAAGACTTCTTGAGACTCTGGGCCCTTATATGAAAAAATAGGCCCCACCTGCGACTCTTTAATCTAATTCTAGTGTATATATACATGTACAAATCAATAAAAGCAATCCACAGTAAAATGAGGTTTTATGTGAATATTCGTCTTCTACATTTTAAATTCTCAAAATCATTAATTATATCTTCAAAATTAACTGTTGATAATATTTCGTTTTCAATACTAATCACAAACGTGATTGAATCATGCGATTTCTTAATTCATTTTTGACCGGTTTGGGTTTTGAAAATGAAAGCTTACTTCTCGCATAAGTAATCATCATTGATAAAAAAAAAATTCTCATTATTATTATTTCAGTATTGGGAAACACTGTGAATAGTTATTCATTATACCTGCATGTGTAGAATGTGTTGTTCCCTATTACAGTCCCCTTATCCAACAACTGTTCTTCATCTTCACCTGCATTAGTAGAATTATATTTTTTTTATTAATCTTCTTTTTTCCATTTCCCCCCCCCCTTTTCTTATTCTTCAGCTTTTTGCCATCAATGATCATGAATGACTTGAAATGTTGACATTTCAAGTTTAGTTCCTCTCCATTAATGTCTTTATCGAAAAATTTAGATATTTTCTCGCATGCTATTTTATTTTCTGTCTCATCCAAATTAGAAATATTTAAAAAAATACAAGCATTTCAAAAACGCTCCTCATATTTTTTTAACTACGCGTTTGTATATTGCAAATTAGAGAATCTATTATTGGTCTGAAGGTTTCTATTTTAAATTTGTGACTGTGGCTGATTTCAAATGTTGTGTTGGTGTCTTTATTTCCTTTCAGGAAAGTTATTCTAACGCTGCGTTGTCTTACACGTTTGTGAACTCTTTTGATTCTCCTTTATAAAGGGCACTTCCTTGGCTTTTGACTCATAACAGTCAAAAAAGTCTCTTTTGGTTTTTATATACATCATTAACGATTTTAATAATTTTACACCTTTCGACAAGTACATTTTTTACTCTGCAGAAATAGATTTACTTAATCAATAAATGTCAAAATGTCATTCTAAAGGATAGTTAAAAAAAGTAGTTTCTAAATCATTCATCTTAATTTATAATTTTTTAAAAGAAAGTTGAGTATCTGACACTGTAATTCATCGTTAATAAAGCAATCCAGGCTCATGAAAATATTTAAATATTTAAAAAAAATTCAAACTTTTTTTAAAAAATTGAAAACCAATAAAACATTTATTTTTGTTCGGTTTTTCGAATGCATTTTATTGTATGCAATTAAAAACAGTTCCCTACACGTAAATAGAAAAGTACGAAACTCCATAGGATTAACATTAAGCTCGGGATTTCTTGGTGCCGTGTCGACGGGAGCTTTAAAGGTTTTATATCATTACTAACTGGAGTACCCATTTTCCGCATGAGGGAAGTCTTAAAAATAAAATGATCAGTTACTGAAAAATAAATGACCAGTAAAATTTAAAATAAATGACCAGTTATAGCTTATCCACTTATCCATTTTTAGTCATAGCTTATCACCATAGTTAATGAATCCACTTTTAAACCGGTACAAGATAACAATCAGAAAATTTATGAATAATTTAGTAAATGATGGCTCTCCCTTCATTAATTTTCTAAAAATAACTAAAAAAAAATTTAAAAAATAACACATTTTGGGGACGAGTTATTCGAAAAAGAATTGTTATTTTGCTACTAAAAATAAATAAATAAATACACTGATCTAAAAATCATTATGTCATATTTCACGTAATATGCACATAACTATATGTAGCATTTCGCTTTTTTTCTGTTCAAGGAAAAAAAAAGGAGAAAACTCGCTCACTAGTTTATAAATAAAAAGGTAAATAAATTTAAAGCATGTATAATAAATTTCAATTTTCTGCAGGAAAATCTGATTAAACATACACACGCAAATAACACATTTCTAGTGAGGGGTCTTATACTAATAATCTCTTATTTTGTACTACGTTGGACAAGAGAGTTTCTTCATTTTTGATGTTTACTCTTAAAACATCAAATTATTGTACAGGCATTTATTTTTCTAATTATCAAATCGTACTCTAAGATTCCCGTTTTATGATTATTTTTCTACATTTATATTACTTTACTACAATCTGTAGTAATGTAATTATATTACTTTACTACAATCTGTAGTAATGTAATATATGTCTGTAATTTTATACGTGTTCTTTTTTATTTGGATTTCGATAATAATAAAAAGGACAGTCATGTGAATTTTTAAACGAGTAAAACAACGCTTTCCATATTAGAAGCAAATAAAAATATTTCTCTGAATTACAATACACATCGAAAAAAATTTTGGAAGATCATAATGCATTCAAAATGAAGGAAGCGCGCTTATGCATATTAATCAGTATATAAATATTCGAAAGAGTGCATTGAAATATTTATATATAATTTTACAAACAGTTAAGAGATTATTTCATGTTGTTCAGAGGGAGAGAGAGAAAATTTACAAAAAAAGAGCAGAATTTCTTAAAACTGGATATTATTTTTATAACTCTCTCTAAAAAAAAAGCAAATACAATAACATGTCACTTTACTTTTTTTAATGCAATATAAATAATTGTATATTATCTTAAATCAAAAAGAAATACAGTTAAAAAACAAAATTTAATTACCTTTAGCTGTTTCAAAGAAATTAAATATAAAGGGAGTAATTGCCGAATTAGAATTGTAGGTCATTCGATTCTTCGAGAAAAGTGTGATTTCCTTCAGGGTCATTTCGACCCTCTTTTTATTAGCCCTGACTCTTGCCATAAAATAGAGAATGTGTTTTTGTCACTTTTGTTGGGGGCTTAAGTATATCTCTTCTCCATTCACGAGCGATCCTTAACTCAAGTGTGCAAGTAAATAAAAAGTTGCTGGAAGGAGTGTCTGTTATGTCTGTGACTGTCCTTCCCACAGCAACATTTTTATAAATATATATTGGACATATCTCGCTTTAGAAATAAAACTAATATTTTCCCTGATTCTCAGCAAACATTGTAAATAGAAATATTTAATGTAGCAGTATTTGTCTTCAACCAGTCATGTCCTGGAATAACATTTGACGACTAAAATTATTCTGATCATGATCTTATTGAGGCCGAGTAGAGAACGAGACAAGACTCCCTCAAAGGCAAGACCCTGGGCTCGGGCTCAGTTGGCCCATGCCTTAAGACGTCCCTGGATATCAACCGTGGGACGAAACTCAAAACACTTAAAAAGTTGTTCAAACAATTGTACAATATGGTTTCGTAAAATCAGATTTAAAATGGACATGCCACGCCCACGCATTTTCGAATTCGAACGGTTTAAGTTTGTTATGCTTAATAAACCACATTTAATTTTTTAAACATTGGGAGGAATTAGTAGGGAACTTGGCAAGATGAGTAACCAAAATAAAAGTCTACATCTATTAATCTGAATATTTTGCCAAAAGTGGATTGGTTCTGGGTCTTCAACTTTTAGAGACTGTCTTAAATCTGGCCACCAACATTTATAATGATGAACGTCAAATACTTCCTATTACTAGAGAAATCTGAAAAAATATTTTTAAACGTAGGCTTATCACTGGCAGGAAATGGTAAACTTCAAATCCAAATAAAAAAAAAAAAAAAAATGTGGAATCATTTTAGAGGATCTCGGAGCAAAACAATTGATAAAAAAAAAATAAAGAGAGTTGTCGGAGCAAACAGAAGGAAATTAAATAATCCTGAAGCCTTTTAATACATAAGTTTCAAAATTTAATTTTATAATTGAATGTTAAAAGGTTAGTGAATTTTCCTCAATTCGAATTTTTTTCACTTGCACGCAGGATATTTCATAAACTATTACACCTAGCACTTTAAATTTTGTAGGTGTAGTAAATATAATTCACTCTTTAAACTGTACCTAAATTTAGTGTTATATATGTATTTATTATTTTTAAAAAGTAAGAAAATATTTATTTTCTTTGAAATTCTTAAAAGTTTGAAATATTTTATTTGCTTAAAAATATTTTTAAAACCTTTATTTCATTTGTAATTGGTACACATAAAAGATGGTATATTTGACGTTATAAATCAACTTACTTCAAGTAATTAGAACTATTGGTGTACAAAATATCTTGCGCGCGCAGAGAGAAACCTACTCAAATTTCCTAAAAGAAAATTTTATATTCATGGGCTTGTTATATTAAAAAAAAATGAAGAATATATTTTAATGATTTTACATGTTTTAGAAAATTGATTCCTTTATGAAACATGTGTAAACGCATCAAAGTAATTAATTTTAATTTATTATAGCTAGTCGAAAATTGTGTATATTTTAAGCAGACGAGATAAATCTAACACCCCTGAGACCCCTTATATCACTTGTGAAACTCTTGTTTGTTTTAAGAAATAGTCATTAAAAAGCGAAATTTGTATCTTTTTTTATTCCTCTGTTTTTGTTAAAATCGGGGAAAAAACATTCTTCTGATGGAAATAGTTTAAAAAATAGAACGTCATTCAATGGCAATTTTAATAGAGGAAGGAACATTTCAATTTTAAAAAAAAATCTCTTTAAAGAGACATTTTTAAGTAACATTCTTAGTTGTTTTTATATTGAAAATAAGACTCCATATTTTTTCTTCAAATGCTAAGAAAACAAATATCTTTAATTTTAATGAGTATATAGTTAAATATTCTTCGTAGTATTCATTGAGAAAAACGAGTGTATTTGAAAACTTCTTGTTAGAACGGATACGTGGAATTCCACTATTGATCTAGATTGCAGTTGTAGCCAACAGATGGCGACAAGAGAGACATTTTTGAAAGGAATTTGCATTCATTCACGTGAATATTTAACAAGCGAAAAATGTGAATGCAATTTCCGCTCATCATATCGTTCAGAAACTTTCGAAAAAAATGAACAAAAGAATTTAAAATGAACAGAAATCCACAGTAAATCGTCAGTTTATTCTCTTTTTGTAATGGTTTAATAATCTATATTAGGAGAGTGGAATTAATCCCATTTATTTAAGTTAATTTTAAGTTTTATTCTGAATGAAAATTGAAAAATAACGTAAAATAAATTAAATATCGATGAAATAATTTGAAAAATTTGTATATGGGTATACACAAAGGATAATTTGCTGTTTATTTAAACACCAATTATTTATTTATTTTCCTGTTTATTATCAAAAGTCGAAATTATAAAACAAAAATTTCGTGACTCCTTTCAATTTGAAAACATTTAAAGCTTGTTTTCTTAATTCCTCAGTGGAAAATAAAGTCTAGTATTTTTTAAAGACGCATTTGAAATATCTCGATAATGTGATGTAATCAATAACTCAAGAAAACATTTAAAGATTACAAAAAAGAAAGAATAAAAATTACGAAAAATGAAATAAAAATACGAAGAAAATGACTCTTTCAGATTTGGTTGAGAGAATTAGAAAGACAATCTTTGAGTAAGAAAATAAATAAAGTCCAGTTATAAACGAAATGTATTTCAACTGTTCCTGTCATTGTAAATCAAGATAAATGAGAAATGAAAATATTTATTTTCTTTATTGTTTTAGAAATTAGATAGAAAAGTTGATAGCGGCCGAGAAGTCTAATACATCAAAAATCGAAATGCTCGAAAAATTGATTGCCATAAAATGTTCAGAATAAATTTAAAAATCTGTAAAAGATGAAACTGTAAAAAAAAATGAATAATTTTCATTCAAGACTAATTAAAAACACCACGTCAGTTGAAAAAGACAGTAAGCAAAAGATAACACAATTTTTATTTAGAATTAATAAGCGAAAGGAACTCATTATCCAAATATATCGAAGTAGACAAATATCATATAACGAATTATTCAAAATAGAGGTAACTACTCCAAACATTCATTAAGTTAAGAATAACATATATAATCATGAGGAGATCAATCCTCTTAATGGTAAACAATCGTTTGAAATGGTTTTTCCATACAGATATATTTGGAAAACTGAAATCAAAATAATTAATATCGTCTAACATTTGATTTCTGAATACAAGAGAAATAACATATTTGAAGCACATTGTCCCATATTCTGAATTTTTTTATGTGAAAGATTACAGAGGAAAATTTAAGCAAAAGTCAGAAAAGTATACTTCAATTATTCTAAGTGAATATAAAAATTATGTAGTTCCTAAGTGTAATTGGATAATTTAATGCTATAAGTAATGAAGGCATAATCATCAATTCTTCGAAAGGTGCAACAATAATTCACAAAATATTTTTCGGTTCATCTATATGACACGAATATTCATTGTTCAAGCAGAAAGTTTACTTGGATAATAATATGATGAAATAATGTTTAAGGATACGCGCGAGTGGGGTTTTTTAATACCTCAATCTTAAAGCTCCATTGAATGTATTTCAGACGAATTCAAGTACTGATGTGAAACCATGGTTAATTGTTTATCTAGATACCGAATCACTCAAAGGTGAAGTAATGTTCTAAAATGTAAAAAAAAAAAAAAAAAAAAAAAGTTCTTCAAAATATTACGTAAATGGAACATTTTATATGAATGTACAGAGATGTCATAGGAAAATTCTGTGCTTTATCATTGTACTTCATCGCATTATTACTCATAATCAATTAAAAATCAGTCAATTTCATGTTATTTAGCTTGATGAAGATATCTTTAAAATAATTTTAAAAAACTTAGCTATTTTTCAACATTATTTAGAACCGGCATATATATCCTAAAATTATCGTAAGTGGTTATGTGCGATCAATTAAAAGCAAAAATTGTTCTTACAGTTCTAAATAGGAAGACTTTGAAAAATGAAAAGTAAATGTGTTTCATTAAAAACCTTTAAATATTCAAAGCCTGTCATTAATATTAAAAATACTTAACATACCATGCTTTCAACACCTGTAAGAAACAAAAATTCACCAATGTGACTCATTGTAAAAATTAAATTTGAGTAATTCTGTGGTAGAAACGTTATTTGATAAGTAACTAATTTGTTCTGTGACGCCGTTGCGATTGTGTGTGTAGTTAGTTTGTTTCTCAGTGTTCACTTAAAACTATAAATGATCATAACAAAATTGAATGCTTAATGAGCTCTTTATTTGGCATTCAATAAACTTCTTAACTATTTTAAGTTTTTAATGTCCCTTTTATGACATTTTCTCAATTTTTTTTTTCTTCAAATCCTATTTTCTAAAATTCGCAGTTTAAAAGATTTTTTTTTTCATAAAAGAATATAAATCATATATATATTTGAAATATTTTAGATTCTTTGAAAATAAAACTTATTTAAATGCTCTCACAAAAATATTTATGGCTGAATTTTTCGAATAATTTTTTTTCTACTGATTATTTATTTTTAATAAAACGTTTTGCCACATAATAAATTTGTTGTTAGCAATATAATTCGGGCTTCCATTCTTAGAATTCTTGAATTCTGGCAATTTTTATCTATTGAGTGTTTTTAAAGAGCATTCTATAATGGAATAAAATGATGTTATATATTAAGAGATTCGAGTAATTCGATTGATGACATCCCATTTTGAGCAGGATAAATAATCAAATCAGTTAATAAATTTTCTTCTACTTTCAGCAGGAAAAAAAGATTTAATGTTTATTTGGGCAGTTGGTAGTGTTTTTACTTCACTGTTTAGTCTACGCTTACAGAACTTCTCTGATTCGCCGGTCCATCTGCCTTACAAAACAGAAGTAGATGTATATGCTCTTCCTGATACAGATAAATAGAGAAGTATTTAGGCATATGCTCCTGACAAAATTAACCAAACGGAACGATTATCTTGTAATAAATAAAACAGCAATAGCTAAAATTTTAATTAACTCATTTCTTTCAAAAACATGTTTTTAAATTTTTACGTCTCATCAATTGTAAGCAAATTGAATTAAACAAGAACTTACTTTTGCTTCAAATTAAATATTCAATGTTCCGTAGTTACAACCATGGATTATAAAACTGAAGAACAACATTTTTTTGAGAATTTTTTTACTTCCTCAGTAAATATAATTTTTGTAAAAAATTTAGTCCCCGGTAACCTAGTGGTCTGGGTCGCAGACTCGTGGCCGGCTGTTTTCGTCGAGTCGCGGGTTCCAGCTCTGATGTCACCAAAGATCGTTGTCAGGCGGGGCTAATGCGTGTTAAATCTGTCGAGCTCAAAGTCCTCCCGTTGGAGTGGCGAGGAAGTTTAGGGAGAAAGAGGCCAGCTCAGGTGTCGTCCTCGTCACATGACTGGGTTCAAAATTACGATGTCCGTCGCCAACCGCTCTCGTGTTGCTTCTCAAGGCGACTTGAATAATAATCACAATCACTGAATACATTTTCAAAAATATACCTTTTTTTTCCCTTTTTTTTCTCTTCGAATTCCTCATGTAAAGATAGAAGTTTTGAATAAGAACATGCATAATACTAATGAAAGAAATTTCTACAAAAAGAAAAAAAAAAAATGAAAGAGCTACTTGAAAGTGAATTATGAAGATCCAACAAAAAGGGAAATGTTGAGCCTAAGAAACACTATGATGTGATGTGATTGTTCATTAACGCCTCACTGACGAGCAATATGAGGGCTTATGGCGACAGCCCTCATCATTTTAAAACACTGTGATTCAGAAACATTAAGGTATATCATTCTTAAGCATGATTTATATGATAATTTCATCTTTGATATGTGTGTGTGTGAGAGAGAGAAACTGAAAACATTAAAACGTAACAATTTCCCAAGACCAGTTAAAAAAATTGGCTCACATTTGGCGCAAGAGCCAGATGAGGCTATGCTGCACCAAAAAAATTGTGACTGTGGTCTAGATGCTTGAAAAAATTGAAAAAGAAAAAAAGAAAAGAAAAATTGGTTGAAAAGAAGGATCGCTAGAGTATCCCAGAGGCGCGTCACCCGTGTTTAACAGAGACAGTAAACCCAAGAGAAAGAAAAAGATCACTTGGGTGCCTCGAGGTCATGATGCCCTAACCTTCCTAAAAAAGGCAAGCCCCTGAGGTTCCCTGATATAATTTCCAGGAGCAGAGTGCCCAGCTATACTTCCAGACCCTGGGTACCCATTTTAGTAGCCTCTTACGACATGCATGAGCTACAGTGGGACTATTCCTCCCCACTCGGTCACCTCACAGATGTACATCTTCTAAAACGGAGGTTTCCAAACTTTTTCTCAATTCGAATATTTTGAGAATATTAGAGCTTTGATGGAACTTCAAATGTATTTTGAAGAGTAGGTAACTAACACATAATCAGCAAATATTTTTAAAATAGGATAGAAAAAAAAATTGGTTTTATTTAGTAATTGTTTAAATTTTGAGTCCTAATTCATATAACACAAAAATCATAGTAATAATTTTTTTTTAAGAAATAAGAAGAAAAAAATTATTTCCTACGTATTTAGTAATTGTTTAAATTTTAAACCATAACACGTAACAAAAACATAGGATATAGTTTTAATAACTTAGATGATGTTGAGCTATTAAATTACAATTCTTCGTTATGTCAGGCATAATTGTAAAAAGTTGAATTTTAATATCTACCGTGTTCCTGCATTTTGTCTTCGTTGCAACATAAGAAAATCCTGCTTCACATAAATATGCTATGGTAAATGGAAGTAAAACAATAATAAATTGTTTGGGAAAAACTTAGATAATTTTCTAATAAATTCACCCAGAATTTACCTAATGGCTGATCCTTCAGGTTTTGCTTTAGTCGGTCACTTATTAATTCAATAAGATTTTCATATGCACTGAAGACTGCAGGCTTAGTTCTTAAGAAATATGAATTACCTTCATTAATCTTCAGACAATGTGGCAGAAGGGCTTTCTCTTAAGTCATGTAGTGACCTCAATTGCTTAGTGGTCGTGGTCGCGTACTCGCGACCGTCGTTGTATTCTTTGAGTCGTGGGTTCGAGCCCTAATACCATTAAATATCTGCCATGTAATGGGGCTGATGCACGTTAAATCTGGTCAAGAACATAAGTTATCTAGTAGGCATGGTGTGGAAGTTTAAAGAGGGAAGGGCCCGCTCAGGTGTCGTCCTCGTCAGTTGACCGATTTGTTTTAAATAACGAGGTTCGTCACCAATAACCCAGTACTCAAATTATTAAGGAAGATTTTGAAACGTTGGATACCTCCATCAAACCGATATATTCGCAGCTCTTGGCATCACCTGAGTCTATTCCAACGCTTTCTCGTCAACAACCTACATCACAAAGGATCGTTATTGTTCGATCTGCCATTGATGAAAATTTTAATTCAGTCGAAAAAAGAGCTACCTCAGAACTCTCATTAAAAAGAAAATTTGTCGGTATTAATAAGAAAATAACCAAAATCAATAAAATTAGATGCTGAGGCTTGGCTATCAATCTAGTCGATGAGGATGAGGTGCAATTACTGAAATTGGATCTTCAGAAAACCGATTCACTGAAAAAACATGATATAAGAAGGCCTAAGGATAGATATCCACAGTTTATATTGTTGGTAGCTGATGCATCATATAACGTCGTCTCGCTAAAAGAGGCTTTAATTCAAAAGAATGAAATATTCAACAATGATAATTTAAAGATTAATTTTCGAGCTAAAGTCAAACAAGGTATACATTGGGTAGTAACAGTTGACCCCAAATCTTACAACAGTATAAATAATTTATCTCATTTTTACCTTCGAACCGGTAAGAACTGATGCACTAATAAGTGTCATGAAGTGTATTAAATGTGGGGACTTGGACTCACAAAAACCATTGTTCAAAGGATCTAATTCGCTCCCGGTGTGGTAGTTTTCCAAATAATCAGCATTTTGAAATTAGTCATGACCCTAATCACGATTTTGGGACAAGATTTGTCCCATACTGAAAAATCAAAAAACTTTTTTTTATTCGTACGGATTTTAGTATGTAATATTTCCTCACTTGCTCCCACATTGACTTTGGTCATTAGTTCTTTTACCTCTTTTCACATCTCTGGCTGATCAAATCATTTTTTTGTAAATGAATGGGACTCACTCGCGGGCTGAGCTTCTCCGGGCCTTTGTAGTCATTTCGGAACTAGGATCCGAACTTTCTTTTTTAACAAATTAATTTATCCCGAATTCTTCATTAAAACCGATTTGTACAATAGGTGTTTTTTTTTATTTAAATTTAATAAAAACTTTGTTTTAATTAAATTTATATTTCCCTCTTCTTAATGATTTTAATATTATGTTGAAGGATCTTTCTTACTGATACTAAGTGGATTTTCAAGTCGACTTCGCCTTGCAACTTAATTTACATTTCTTAAATATACCAGAATCGGGTCCCACTTTTGTGGCTCATTCAGATAGAGAGAACCCAGATATTTCTTTGAGTTCAAATAACCTTCTTTATTCGGTGGATGGGTGAGAAGTTTTGGACAGGGAATCTCTGATCGATCACCGGTTTATGAGTGTGCATCTGCGATGTGACTTAAATACTTCCGGATTGTACTTAAAAACTAAATACATATTAATGAGTTTCTGAAATTTTTTAAAAAATCTTACCCCAAGCTTATTCAAGCTGTCAAGCTCAGAATTCTGATCAACTGGAAGATTTTGCTATTTTATTGATTTCAACCGTCCGGTCGTCCACCATCAAATCTTTTCGTATACCACGGATTAATGGTACTCGAGTTATCTACTAGTGGAACAATAATTCACAAATTTTCAGAAATAAACTAAATGTTCTTAAAAGGAAAATGATATATTTAGTTAAAGATAATTTTTCACTTGGAAAAATTGATAAACTACACTTACAATATAAAAAAAGAAAGATCTTCATATAAAAAGAAAATTCTCGATGCTAAACACGAGACTTGGGAGTACTGCACTACCAATAATGAAACCTTTGGCCTAAAGTCCAGGCTTGCCTTTGGTAAGTTTTTGAATTCTTGGGTCGTTGAGGTTATAATTTCTGTTTCGTTTGATAACTCTCCCGAGCAGAAATATAAATTTTTAATACGTTCTCGTTTCCCAAAGTTAAATGAAACTGTTGATTTTAATTTTCAAAAATATCCGCCTCATCCGGTAGTTTTTACCGAAGACGTATCCTTGGTCTTTAAAAATTTCAGATGTGGGAAGGTTACCGACTTTTACATATTAGACAATGGAATTCGGAAACATACTTTTGCTAATTTTCTTAATATTTTAGTAGAATTTATCAATTTATACATACAGTTTCTTTATTTCCCAAATAATTTAAAAGATGTTAAATTGAAACTCCTCTTTAAACCTGGTAAGGACCGGTCATTCGTTAAATAATACAGACCAATTTGTTACCAACCTTAGAAAAATTGTTGAGCGCGCTTTTGTCAATAGATTATATTGCTGGATTCATCAAAACAATACGCTTCATCCACTTCAATTTGGGCTTAAAGAAAATTTCAGCTGTGATAACACAATTTTCCATACATTTGGTTTCTCACATCAAGCACAAGAGATCTACAGAACAAGTTGCTATTACTTTTATCGATATCAAGGGCACGTTCGACAACATAAATTGGTCTAATTTATTTCATCTTTTTGAAATCTTCATTTCATAATCTGCTTTCAGAAGTTTATTTATTGTTACTTAATAATCGATACATAATTTTTTCTGATATTAATTTCACGATAAAGCGTCTAATTACCCAGGGCAATTCGTAGGGTTCGGTGCTCGTACTCACTCTATGGAATTTATATTTTAATTCTATTATGGATATTAATTGCGAAACATTTTTAGTTCAAGCTTTTGCGGATGATCTGGAAGTTATTTTCTTCGGAAATTCCAGAAGAAACCTAGGGTATAACTCCAATATTTTAATTAATCCTATTGATAAGCTTTTCTCACAGCTAAGGTTAAAGATCTCGATCGCGTGTTTAGATTCCCATCAATCCACAACAAGGAGCTCGTGGTGGCAGCGTCTTCAGTTGAAACCCTATTTTTAAACAATCTCTATACATTAAAATTCGTTAAATTTTATAAATATCTATTTATTCTGATTGATTTCCGGCTCTCCTAGGACTTCTACCTTAACTACCTTAAAGAGAGAAAAAATTATAATGACCCATTAAATTTTAATAGGGTAATAGGGTTTTCTTCGGTAATTTTAATGTCAAAAACTATAAATTATGTTACTTATCCGCTATTGAATCCATAATAGTCTATGGTTCGAAAGTCTGGGTGGTGCTCTAATCTCCTCACAGATTACCAAGTTAAATTCCATTTAGAGAACTTGCTTTTTAAAAATTACCTGGCTAATAGGACGATTCCGACTGCTACTTCGCAGGTGATTCCCCTATTTACCTTACCCTGAAATTTCATTTTCTTCAATATCAAACTTGCAAACAGCATAATTCAAACTGTTTTCATCTAATTAATAAGATCTTATTTGACTCAAATATTTCACTGAGATCTGTGCTTCCTGAAAAACAAATTATTTTTCTTAACAGGTTTTCGGGGGCCTTCCAGGTGGAGATTTACAACGACGGATCAAGGATTGGATCCGAAACTGGATTTGCTTTGTATGTTTTCCACTGGGGTGTACCAAATAAAGTTTACATGTTTAAACTGAATTCTTATAATTGAGTTTTCCAGGCTAAATTTTCGGCAATCGGATTTGCCATTTTGTTGGCCTTCTCTCATAATTTCAAAGTTACTATTTATTCTGACAGTTTATCATTAATACTGCTACTGCAGAGTACTGGAAATAAATTGGCCTTTATTAATATTAATAAGGATAAATTAGCAACTTATTCTGATTTTTATCACTTATATTGGGTTAGTTCTTACGTCGGAGATTATTACAACGGAATTTCACGTTCATTTGCGGAATTCACTGTAACTTATGAATGTCCTTGCCCCTCGGTCTCAGGTAGTTAAGATTTTAAAAATTAATCTTCTTTCTGACTGGGAATTTCTTCGATCAAATAGTAATACCAGTGCTTAGGTACGGTCCTATATTCCAAGACCAAATTTGAATTTTTAAAATTCCAAATTCAAGTTTTGTTACTCGCTTCTTAAATGGCCATGATCCCTTCATTTTTTATTTAAATCGTTTTAATCTGAAAAATATAAATCTATATTCCTGTGTTTGTGTTGGGATGCTAATCACTACGTTTTCTCTTGCTCCTTTACCGAAAGTTTTCATTTAAACTGGCGTATTGTTGAAACAAAATCTATTTGGCTGAAGTCCGTGTATGAAAATCCTGTAGCTTGCATTTCAAGCTTAAATCCTGTATTGTCATGGCTCATAAAATTACTCAACAAATTTCACTATTGTATCAATTTTGTGTTACATTTCTGAATATTTCAATATTCATTATTGTGGGCTTTTTTTTTTTGTAATTGTATACCTTGTATATATTTTTGTCTAAAACTTCATTTTTAGTTTACGAGTCTGTGGATGCCTTTAGTATCGGACCATTTACCCAATACTACGTTGCCTGTTATACGTCTTATTTCTGCAAAAAAATTCTCATAATTTTTTTATTCTTGTCACGTATATCTCCTGCTCTGCAAACACATTATAAGCTCATATTTACCTTAGAATTTCGCAACTATGTAATATCTTATGTTATTTGTTCCAAAATGTATTGTTATATTTTACCCTTTATTGTTGTAAATTTTTCTTTGCCAATAAATGCTAAGTGCAGGGATGATTGTGTCCCGGGAGGCCGGTTTATATCTCTAAATCCTTTTGGGTAAGCTAGATCCCCTTGGGCATTCTGCCAAATAGCCCTTGTGTTGCTTCTTAGTGTGACGTTAGTAAAAACAATCAAATTAAATTTTTGTCATGAAAATCTTCTAAAAATAGTTTAAACACTTCTTCATCTATGTTGAAATTGTTTTCAGTCAATCATATAAACGTAAGGTGAAAAGCAATTGATCTGTTCAATTGATAAAATCCAAAATTTCATTTTTCTCCCAAAAGATGTAATTTTATATCTTGTATTAAAATTATAACACTCTTTCCTTGCTATAAATTGTCACATGCCCAAGGTGGAAAATTATGAGGTCCATCACCAAAATTACGAGGTCCGGCCCAATACTTTGGTCCCTTTCCAAAGTAATGGTCCGTCACCAACAACTGTCATGCTGCTTCTAGTGCTACGTTAATAAAAGCCAACCAAACCTTGATATAAAGATAAGTTAATTTCGTTGCACTTTGAAAAGATATCTACTAAATATGCAAATTTTATCATCCATGAAGAATTTCTTAAAAATTAAATTGAATACAACATTGTCCTGAATTATTTTGTGCTTTAAAGAACACCAATAACTCAATACGAAATTCATACAGCTCAACTCTGCTTTTCTTCTGGATAACCATCTCACTTTTATATGTAGTATAAGCTCATTATGCTCACTACCCATTTCGCATCGTAGTTAAATTTTAAGCAATCTTGGCTTGAAGTGGTCCAGGTTTTACATAGTTTATCGATTTTACTGCTTCATCCGTAACATTTTTTAAAACCGAAGACTTTTTTTTTGTTACTAGAGCTTTCTTATGCAAAATATAATGACTGCCTATTACTCTATAGCTACTTGCAGTATACGTGATACAATTCCCTCTTTTTTTCCTACTATTGCTTTAGTTCCATCTCTGCAAAAATCAATAAACTCCTCACAACCGATCTCGTGTCTTATGAAGTAATCGTTAATACAATTGAATATATCTTCTGTCGCATTTACGCGTAAATGTGCACTCATGAGTAAAGCTTCTTCAATATTTTTTTTATCAAATATAAGACGAACAAACTCTAGAAGTGCAGCTAGTCCTGTGACATCTATGGATTCATCCATTTGCTATGCATACTCACTACTAAGTCTAAGTCAATAAATTAGTTTTTTTCTATGGCAGCTGAAAGCTCTTTGATGCGTCTTGAAACAATATTATTCGCCAACTGCCTTGCATCTATTTTTTGGTAATCTGCTTATTAATAAAAGAAATACTACATCTTTTACACTTGTCTTAATATAGTTTTCTGCTACTGAATAAGTTTCACTGTTAAGCGCAATGCGATAACTTGCCCTGCAAGATGCTTCGATTACATTTTCAGTTTCAGTTTTAGCAAAAGTAATTATTTGAAGTTTAAACTTTTCTATGGAGTCACGTTGTCTTTTTAAAAAGTGTGTATCTTTTCTTTTGCGATCAGCATGCATCGTTTCTAAGTATCTACGAAGTTTTCCTGGATTCATAGAATTGTTTGCCAGTATTGCTTGGAGGAGCATCAGACTCTCCTGTATACGTGAATCCCAATTTTAAATAACTTTCATCATACTTCCATTTATATCTATTTGTGTATGACACTTGTTCTTTAATATAATCTTTTGAAGAAAACGCAGTTTTTATTGTTTGGCATTTCTTCATCAATATTAAATGAATCAGTTGAATTATACAGACATTTTACTCTCAAAGTTCTTCTCTTTGACCTAAAATACATGGATAATTTTTAACAATATTCAAATTCTGTAAAAAGAAAAACAATTTTGTTAAAATGTTTTCTTTACACTTTAAAAAATTTACATTTACAAAAGCATATAGGCCTAATGCCATATGAATACACGAATTTGATTAAATTTTAATCAATGAAGCACAGCATAACTTTAATTTTGAATTAACTAATACTCCTGTACAGAAAAACCAGCAGAATTTAGACGTCGTTAAGCTGAACACGTAATGCGTATTTTAAATATGTTTTTTAATCAGATTTATGAAGAATATGTAAAGATCATCTCGGGGATAATACCCCCCCCCCCGAATATGATTATTTCATAAGAATATAAACTGGAAGAAATGCGTAGTTTCATTGGTAACTAAGCGAACATTACATTTTGTGGCGCCAATAGCTGTTCGTTATAAATTTTACAACCACCAAATTAGTATCGTCAAAATGTCGATAAAATACTATGTTATAAGAAAATTTCCCCGTAACATTTATTTTCCCACATATCATAGTTTGGAAAACCCTTTTCCAGAACAATATTGAACTCTCATACCCATTTTTTCATGATGATTTTCGATTTTGTCTACCCCTTAGACCTAAAGTTTATTTACAATACAAATCGCATTATTAAATTAAAATTCTTATGAAGCTGTATTTAAAATTTTTAATTTATGTCAAAAAGTACGTGTGTGTTCTTAATACAGTATATAATATAATAAAATCATACAACTCTATATCCTTCATTTCTAATCAGCCTTAGACAGTATGGTGCCAGTCAAATAGAAAAATTAAAGGACATTCAAATTGCATAAAAGAGATAGCATGATTGGAAAATTAGACCCTTAAACACAGAAAGATAAAAGTTGATATTTTTGTCTACCTTACATCTTTACGAGGGTAGGGGATAAAGAAAAGTAACTAAGTTGATGAATCAAAATGTTTTTTGCGAAACTTAAACTCTTTCTAAAAGCCGTACTTAATGATCTACAAAACTGAGTGAAGAAGCATTAAGTCAGTGGATTTCTTACATTTGCCCTAGACAAAACAATTGTGAATTTAATTCGACGTTTCTCTTCCTCTTAGAAGCAACTTCGAAAATAAGCCCAAGTCCATGTAAGAATGTTGAAAGAGATAGTAGGTGCAGAAGAAATCCATTGGCTTTTATTGGTCCAATTTGAGCCTCGGTGAACCCAATTAGGATGAATCGGAACTCTTAATTGCAAACCAAACTGCCCATTATCATTGATCGATTACATTAATGCTTCTGAAGCAGAAGAGTAGGTCGCAGTTGCAGAATCTGCAGTAAATATTTACCAATCTATACCCGATGGATTAAAATAACTTAGGTTTGTTTCAATTGGTAATCAAAAAGGGGTTAAAATTAAGGATATGATTCTCCTTGTCTAACTGAGTTTCAAAAATATGGGCTGGTCATCTGTTGTTAAAGCAGTTTAGTAAGTGAATGAAATCGGTGAAACACAAAAAAACTTATATTTCCATTGAAATAATATTGTATAATCTATATATATATATATATATATATATATATATATATATATATAT
>BMAW01121462.1:469558-513207 GCA_019974015.1 Nephila pilipes
ATATATATATATATATATATATATATATATATATATATATATAGATTCAAAATATTTTAATATCTTAAAATTTCTACTACTTTCACAAATTGTAATATTTTTTATACATTTTTAGCTCTATTTCTGAGATGTGTTTCTTATAATTCAGTATATGAGTTCAGTTGCTTTAGTATTATTTATAGTTTCAGAATTTTTTTCTATCAAATACTACGAAAAACAGTAAAAAATAACTATATCGAATTTTGTGGGTAAAAAAAACGGTTTATCTAAATTCTTATTCCATGAACAGAAATATCACACATGTTAAGGAAAACAACAAGAAGTCATTCAAAATATTATATTCATTACAAGAAAGATTTAGCATTTTAAATACATGACCTTCATGAAAAATAAAAACCTGAGAAAAAGTAGTTTAAAATTTTGAAAGTCAGTGAAATATGATTTGACACGCTAAAGAATATTGACATAACTCGCTACATAATGTAGAGAGAGCTGTGAAATTTTGTACATATATTTAGAAAAGTCATGCAAGTAAATAAAGTAATATTTTTTTTTTCGATATTTTTGGTGATTTTTAAGGTCCCATGTCCCCTTATGTACTTCAAAGTCCATTGCGCGTTCGGAAATTGACTTCTAAAATATTCTGAACAATATTATAAAAATCTTATCTGGAATCTTTCAACGAATGCCTTACAATAATTTAATAAGCTCAGAAACTCCATGTATGAACATTTAATAAATGCATTCATTTATTTTTCTTATTCAAAAACTGGTTTTTGAAGTTCAATATTTTTTGAAAAAATATGAAATTAATATGTTCATTAAATTCATTTTTATTGATGAAACTAGCACAAGCAATAAAATCTAAAATAAGGTTATTCTTTCTTTATGAAAATGATTTAGTAAAAGCTATTCGAGAGAAAAAGTAAGAAAACTAAGCAGTTCGTGTAACCAAAATTATTTCTGTAACGGTAGTGCACGAAAAGTCAATCATTTTTTCCGAATCTTTGGAGTACATGTAGGAAAATGACGAAATCGAATTGCAAATGTTTAAAAAATTCCTTATTTTTCATAAAATGCAGTTTTAGGTAGAAATAAGGAGAATTAAAATTACCATTTCAATTAGAAAGGCTTTATTGAGAGACTTTGCTAAAGATTGGAGAAAATATCTGTTTTAAAGTATAAATCTATGAAAAAAAGGACAAAAAATTTGTTCATCTTTACTTCTTGCTAAAATTAATAGCTGATTAGAAGTAGTTTTTACACACATAGTATTATTTTATTGATACCACAGTTGTTAATTACACTGAAAATGATTGAAATCTCTATAAAAGCTATCCTTTTTTTTTTAATTACGAAAACTTCAACGTGTCATCTCAAGTATTTCTGATGTCTAATAAAGGACCAAAGAAATAAATTTATAGGCGAAAAAAATTATCATATTGGTTAAAAAAGCTTCAAAGGAATAAGTTCAAATAATTTCGCCCTTGACCTAAAATGTGTTGAATTGTCTAATGACTTTACTGGTAAGATCGGAAAAAAAGAGAGTTAAATATATAAGTTTATTCAAAACAATTCATCTGATTTTAAAATTTCATAGTTTTAAAAATGAACCACGTAAAACGACAAGTAATACATGAATACAAAGGTAATATGTGAAAGTTTTATATTTTGAACAATAGGTGGCCCTCTCGTGTATTCTTCGTAAAGCTATTTCACGAAAACTGTTTCAGAAGCTTTATCGGAGCAACCTTGCAGTTGGATCGGTTGCAGTGGACCAGATAAATTCAGGTTACACAGCTGGCCACATATGTCACCTGATATGGCTTCAAGCGATTTCTTTCTTAGGGTTTTGTAAAAGATAGAGTGTATGTCCCCCCATATTGTCTACAAATTCAATGTGAACTTAAACAATGGATTTATTCTACTATACACTATAATATAATATATATATATATATATATATATATATATATATATATATACTTATAACCCTATATATCTATATATAATTATTACCATGATACTTTGGCTGCCTGTTTTGGCAAAGAGATTTATTATACGAGTAACCTACAAAATAGAAGTTGTGAACATTGAGACCAGGGGAAGGGCAACATAACTCTGTCTGTAATCTCTGCCTGGCTTTCTCAACATATATATTATTAGCATGTGTTGGCTGCAGTGTGGCGGTCTTCTCGAGCTATTGTTGAATTAACGGCTGTCTTGCGGGCGTCCAGAGGCCCAGTGTCCCGCGTGTGGCTGAGACCTCTCTCTCTTGTCTGATAGTCCCAACATCCTCCTCTGTCAGAAAGTCAGAACGACCCAAGGTGGCAAGCCTTGGCGACTGACCACCCAGATGTTCCACCGGGTCTCTATGATTCAGCTCCTCTCTCGAACTCTGACAGCTTCTCACATTGTCTCCGTGGCGTAATGGCATCTCCTAGTTAAAAAGTGTTCCTCTGCAACGAGTTAAATACTTTTTCAAACAATCTCAAAGCTTATTAGTTTTACTCGTCACCCAGAATTGTGTTACTCTGGTGACATGACATAATCATAATAACTTTTGGGTTTCTCTCATCATTTTACATATTTGCCTGACTTTTTGTACACAAACTGCGGGTTTTGGTAAGTAACAATCCCCGCTCTTGCTGTTGGAGATTAGGGGTGCACACACCATGAGGCTGGCGTTGAGTTGTGAGTATACGCTGCTCTTCATGTAATCCGTTAAAAGAGCTAGTTTTAGGCCCAGCTTGTAATTCAGGTCCTCAGAAGCCCAGATGTTAGCTTTTGACTTGTAGGGATCCATGCTTTCTTATTTTTCTTTCAATTTTTACAGGAGTTTCAACTTTCTGGTTTTGTGCTTTGATATTTTTAATTATTAACAAGCAGGTTTTCGATATATATATGTATATGTATGTATATATATGTATATATTATATATATATATCTTCTCTATATGTATATAATATATATGTATATACTTATATACTTATACTATCCATATATATATGTATATGTATATGTATATACCTCTCATGCTCTTTCTCCTGTACTTTTCTATCCTCACTCTATCTCTTCTCTCTCTCTATATCTTATGTATATATATGTATATATATATATACTGCTCTATATGTCTCTCCCTCTCTATTAATAATAAGAAGAAAGAAATGTTGACAAGGCGGGATAAAATGATAAAATAATATTATTAAGAAATAGGACGTGTTTTTTTACCACATTCTCTATAAATCATTAAATACTTCTTCTAAATCTCATAGATACAATGAAAAAATACTATTGCGAATATAAAAATGATGTGTATTTATTATGTTATTTAAGTAATCAACTTCCATTTCATCATTATTAAGAAATAATGAAATTAGCAGCTATACAAAACTATGATAAGCAAGTTTTATAAAATTAAGGTTTCTTTATTATGCTGATCGATATCGAACATTCTGTAAGCACTTTTAAGATAAAAAAAATTTCAGTATCTTAATATTAAAAAATTTAGATCTCTTCAGTTATGATAAATAATTAATGTAATAGATTGTGCCCACGAAAGTAAAACGATTAGACTCAAAAACATAATTTCTCAAATCGTTTACGATAAATTTGTTAATGCCTAAGAAAAAATGAAATTGATGGATCAATAATATCGTCTGCTTTTGAAAACCTTTTCATAAAAAATGAGATTTTGTAACTTCGCTGAACGAAAAACATTTTGTTTTCTTACATACAAAATTGCTGAAGATTTTATTTTTTTAAAAAAAACTTAGATCACTTTTATTGAGCAACATGGTTTAAATAATTAACTGAAGAATTATGCGATACAGATTTATTTTTAGCTGTCTTTGTAATATGTACAGTAGAAATATTTGTCTTAAACTAATTCCACTCAATTCTACATTTTCGAAAGGTACTTTTTCTTTTAATTCTAAAGTGAATATATATATATATATATATATATATATATATATATATATATGCGTGTATGTGTAATAATTCAACTTAATTCTCACCATAATAATTTAATTTACTAAATTTGCCCATTCTCTCCTTTAGAAGATAATGTTCATTCTTATTTCCTCTGATAGATTCCTTTTTTCTTTTTAATTTATTCAATCACGCTCGCTTAAAATCTGCAAAGTCAGCATCCTTCCCACAGTACACACTATAGGGATGATCCCTACCAGACTTTAAGTCTACACTTAAATTCCATTGAAGTCCCTCCCTCCAGACCAAGTGGTCTCTGACGTTTAAGTGAATTTTCCCTCATATAAAAAGCAGAACACAGTGAAAAGCACTCTCTTCTTCTCCTCTCTTGCTAACTCATGATATCATAATCTGTATCCAACGGCGGAGTGGTGAAATTCCCTCCGTGTGGAAATGGTCTCTCTCTCTCCGCTAAAAAAAAATAGTTCTGTGAAACTGAAATTGACTATTCTTATAACTTTAATTCAATAGTACTATGTAAAAGAATTAGTTCTAGAATTACTGTACTTTTTAAATAAAAAGAAATTCTTTCTGTGTACATTTAGTTTCTAACTCTTTTCTGCTATCGCTTCAAGTTTTACAAATAAAAAAAAATATGGAGAAGTTTTTTCTTTTAAGTATGCAATTTTATTGTTTAATCTCTTACTTTACTGAATGGAGCATATTTCATTCAAATTATTTTATGACTTTAAATATACTATCGGAAATTTATAAATTAAATATTTTCTACTAAGCCAATATAATCTATTTTGAAAACAAAATATTTCACCATGTCAAGATATTTAGAGAGAAAAATGCTCTTAACCTCAATTAAAATATTTTATATATATCTTATCTCCCACATAGAAACTAGAAAATCAATAAAAATGAATGGGCCGACATTAAATTCTAGAGTAGTAATTGGTTTATTTTAATTGCTGAAGAAAGTATTACCTTGCCTATAAAATAAATATTGTAGACTCAAAAACGTAAAAAGGAACGAAAATTTATGAATAAAAAAAACATTCACAAGAAGAAAGCAAAAAAGATATGAAAAAATGGAATTATCCGGCTTAAATTTAATTTAATTTTACTTTTGCATTTCCATCCAACTAGGAAATGTTTTAAAAAATTTATTTATTATCTGATAAATTCTTTTGACGGAGTTCTTCGCTGTTTGTTGAAAGCTATATACGATGTAACACATATTCAAAATCGAGCTAATATCTCATATCCATACTGATTCACATTAAGAATTGAGCAAAATTAAGAATTATATGCGCAAAATAAAATTATTGAAATGATATATATATATATATATATATATATATATATATATATATAAAACACTAATTTTAACAATTCAATTTTTTAAAAAGGGTAATGCAAAAATCAAAATAACTCAAAAGTAATTTCTCTAAAAGCAATATTCTTTAAATGAGGGGGAAGAGGGGTAGTAGCACAAATTTAAAATTCAAATTTATATTTGTGGTATTTTTACTATTTATTTAACTATAATTATATAACACATAAGTTTTTGAAGGCGAAGATAAACAACATTACATTTATGCGTTAGCGTTGAAGCTAAAAGTTGGCATAAATTGATTTAACTTACAGGAGCAATTTGAATTGACTGGTTTATTCAATCTCTAAAAAGTGTTTTATTTATAGATTGTAAAGATTTCAAGATACTACGGAATAAATTAAGAACACATTAAGATAGGTTTAAGCATTTAGATAGGTTTTAGAGAAAAAAATTAAAATATATAACTTTTTTTTTTCTTCTTTTTTTTTTTTTTTTTGTTTATTTTAATATAATGTACATCGCGTTTCGTACAAATATAGATTTTTAACAGTAACGTAATCTCTACTGTTATTTCTGTTACCATATTGAATAATTTTCCTGACTGTTTGTCATCTATACCCCACTCGGAATTAAGATAAACGTTCGTTTATTTTCATTTGAAATTTTTCTATTTCAAAGTGTGTTGCTATGTTGTACCCATGAAATAAAAAATAATCATGATACTTGGCATGAGAACTGATGATACTTGGCTTTTTAAACATCTTATTTGTACATAATTATTTATTTTTCACAATCAATTATATAGGTATATCGATATTAAGAAGAAATCAAATACAGTTTTAGATTTTTTTTTTCCATACTCAATTACTTTAATTATACTCAGAATATAAAGTTACGGTCTTTTCTAAATTATTCAAGATACTAATTGGGATAATTATAAAATCAATATAAGGTTGTATCAATTTCATATTCGAATATTTGAAAAATTCTAAATCATAAAAATATTAATATTTTTAATAACCTCAAAACTACTCGTGATTTGTAAGATAAATAATATCGCGAGATACACTCATAGTAGTCATTTTTTATTTTAAAAAAATTAAAAGTATAATATCAATTTAATTTGAACACTTCACTGTTTACATTTTTTGTAATTGAAAGCTACAACTTAAATGTATGAAATTGAAAATTTGTGATAATTTAGTTTTGAGTTATGTTGTTTCCATCCTGATATTTTAGTAATTATCTCAGTAATTAAAATATCGTTCTATATTCTAAACAGTTTTAAACGTATCAATATTTAAAAATAAAATTAATTATCATAAAGTGGATTATAATTTTTAAACGCAGTTAGTTAAGACAAAAATGGCGTTGTACTTCTTTTCAAAAAGCTTTTAAAAGGGGTCACAAATAATTCTGAACATTTCAGAGTTAGTAATTACCCAGAGGTTATGGCTAGACAAACAACCATAACCAGACTAAAAAAATTTACTTTCATGGAATGCTTTTTATTTCGTATATTCTGTTTGGGACGGATATTAAATGCGTTAAACTGACTAAAATTTTTAATCCATCTGTTTTGAAAAGGGAAATGATGCTAGAATGTAGAATAACAAAGAATAATGATTACCTTAAGAAATTTGAGAAAGAAATATCTGCATTTTGAAGTGAAAAATATCGAACTATATTAAATTTTTTGTCGCAGAAAATGATTTATATTTAGTTCTGCCACTAATCGCTTTTATTAAAAGGATCAAAATTAACACGAGGCCAAAGGCGGGATAAAATTAAAATATTGAGAATGTGGACAGCATCTATCTTAGTTAACAAAAAAAAAAGATAGTTTCCAGAAATTTAATCTGCATGTTTGGAAAAATCTTATGAACTGTAGATTGAAACAAATGGTTTTTTAAGTCCTACAGTAGGGTTAGTAAGAAATTAATATCCTTTCAGTTTTTCAAAAGAAAAGTTTTATATCTAATGTCCTGATAATTTTTTGATTACTGAAATGTAATCGAATAGAAAGTAAGTTAACAAATTTATTTATTTTAAAAATTTTATCTTATTTTAAAACTTGTACTTATTATTTGTTTCCAATGTAGAATATAATCCTAGCAAAGTTCTTGATTTAAGAATACTACTAATAATTTTTTTCAATAACCTATTGGAATCCATTAGGAAGTTCTGGTTCTAAAGGCTAGCTTAGTTAAAACAACTGAAAACCTGCACAGATATTTAAATTGCAAGCATATACCAAAAAGTCAGACATTTCAAACATTTCCACATATAATTATGAGACAAGTCACAGAATTTAAAATATTGTAGGAATAAAAAAAACTAATGATTTAAAGAAAATAATTAATTGTTTCGGAATTTTTAACAAATTAGCGCTTGAAAAACTGAACATACGTAGAATTAATTATGTGGAAATTAAAGCATTTCATATTATCCACATTTTATAGAATCTAATAGTTTTTAATGTTATATTTCACGCTTGGCTATTTCTTAGGATTAATCCTATTATAGCAAATAAAAGCAATGCTAACCGATATGCAAAATGACATCAATGAAATCCATCATACAAATTTAGTTATTATTGTTTACGCATAGTTTATAGTTAGAAATTTGTTTGCATGGCGTACATTCCAATGAAATTTTACAATTCACACCTTTCATTTCATTCATTGCGTTTAAAATTGAATTAAAATGTGTGACTTAACGTAAATCTTGATCAACAGAACGGATTCTCTTCCTGAAATAGCATCCCTTCGTGAGAAACCTCAGCTGTGTTTATCTCAATTTTGAATTTTATTAGATTAATCGCTACGTATATGCAGAGACGGTGAGAAGGATAGGTGAATTAAAATTCTTTTTTTAAATTATTAATTACTGCGTTAAAGGTAGAAGCCTATTAGCTAAATTTTTAACATTGTTATATATATATAAGCTAATGTTTACCCGAGTTATAAATTTTATTTTACAGAGAACATTGATCATGTGTTCGACGGAAAGGTACGAGTACTCATTTCCCTAACTCACAAAAATGCTTATTATTTCTCAAAGTCATGCATCTGTTATTTCATTTAGAGCTATTAAAAACCCGAAGTTGTAAAAAAATTGATTGCTAAAAAGAAAGTACACAAAATAAGATTTTAAGCAATTAACCATCCTATATAGTTAAATTAAACATGTGCTTCCATGTCTAAAACATGCCATAAGAAACTAAAGGAAGAATTTCTTTAATTTGGCTTTAGAAAAATGAAAAAAATTGTGTCTGTGATGGACCTAGATATTGCTTTTCTTTGAAGTAATTGTTAAAATATTTCTTGCTTGGAGTGGGTTTTAGTTTTTGATAGATCACTTTTAAAAGTCCATTAAGAATACGCGTAGAAAAACTAATAGAAAATGTGATCCTGTGAGTTTCAAAATAGTCTTCCATACAAGTTGAAATCTAACAGGAATTTCTTTCGCAATAGTCTCAGAATAATTTTCGTATGATTTATTAAATTCGCTAGAGAATAAGTATCCAAAGAGTTTCAACTTCAACTTAATAAAGGACTGAAAATCAATAAATAGATTTTCTATTTATGAGAGTTATAAATTTGTTTTCTTGCAGATAAAAAAAGTTCTTGAGAGAGTTAATATATTTCCCTAAGAACTCTCTTTACAACTTAGCTAAATATTATACTTTCCTTTCTTTGAAAAACCTCCCAATCAATGGGATAGAAAAAGGAAAATAGAAAAAACATGGTTTTTCTTTTCTTTTTTTTTTTTTTAGTTTTGAGGATTAAACAAATTTTTTTTATTTGAATTAGTTTATATGCATCGAAAAATAACATCTCTTACACAGCCTGTTTAATTTTCTAATAAAAGGAAATGAAATTACATCGAAATCCTTATAATTTCAAACTCAAATATTTGTAAATCTAATTATTAGCTAACAACTAATTCCGAACTTTATTTTGACGATGGTTACAGACAATTTCTATTGATTTGAGCTACTAACAATTTCATGATTAATTTTTTTATTGGCTGTTCATTTTATTATAACTTATTGATTTAAAAACATTGTAACATTGAGCTATATTGTAATTTCCCCCAAACAACCCTTGGGAACTTTTCTGTTTGAATTGTTTAAAATGAAACCTAACCTCAATAAAATGAAAAGGAATTAACGCAGAGTAGATTGAAATTACGAAATGTAGTGAATAAATTTCATCAGATGCATATATAAGTTGCGAAACATTTAACAGAGAATTTGGGAGTTAGTTTATGATAGAGTATCTATAAAAGTAAGACGTCTGTGTTTTAAACCAAGAAGCAATTAAAGAGATCTTAGAAGAAAAAGGTAAGGGGTTCAGGAATCAAATCTTCATTTTCAGTTATTCAACTCATTAGAACTTGAGTGAATCAATAAGAAATAAATTAATTTATTATTACAAACAATAATAAAAGCGCATTCAGGTAAAGTAACCTTACAGAGAGTAGGGTTTCTTCAGAAATTAAAGTATTCATATTTAAATAAAAATAATTTGATTATCACTGTCTTCCTCTTCATACTGTGCAATTTAGAGACTGCATTATTAGAGAGGCTTATAATGGTGAATGAATCAAATAATAACCAACGTGCATTATAAATGTATAATCTAAGTCATGAAAAATTGTAATATGTACCCACTTCAAGATATTATGAATACAAAGAAAAATTTTAAAACCATTCAGTACGAGTATATTTGAATAAGAAACTGATAGCGTATGATAGTATTGTATATATATATATATATATATATATATATATATATATATATATATATAGGTAAACTTGTGACGCCTGCCCGTTCTGGGCTGCCTCTTGTGCCATAGCTAACTCAATAATTAAATACTAAGACACAATAAGTCAAAGAGACACTAGAACAATATTTACGGAATTTATTAACTTCTAATTAATATAACAACAATTATTTATGCTCTCCCGGGGAAGAATTCTACTAACCTAATTAAACCCACCAATAATAATCTAACAGACTCTTACCACTAAGCCTTCCTCGACTGCAACTCAGACTCTGTAACCAAATGTAGCCTTCTCTACACCTTTAATCCAATCGCCTATTTCAACCTCTCTTTCCACAACTCCTCCTTCAACCTCTCTTTCCACTTCTCCTTCAGTCTCTTTCCACTTCTCCTTCAGCCTCTCTATTGCGACTTTCAGTCGGAGTTTATATATTTCCTAACTCTCCCACTTCACTTCATTTCTACCTGCTTTCTATCTACATATTCACGTTTAATTTTTGGTTGGGCAAAGGTTGCTTAGCAAAATCATTCAATCTTAATTAAAAGTCCCCAATTTTAGTGAAGAGAAACCGCGAATAGCTCATTGTCACAGACTTAATAATTTAAATCAGAGACATAAAATATTTTTATTTAAATTACAAGTCTTGTTCAGTTCGATTATTGTTATATAATTCTTTTAATTGATTGTTCACTAACGTCGCATTTAGAAGCAACAAGGGGGCGACGGACTTTGAAATTTTGAGCCTCGGTCTAATGATGAGTACGACATTTAAGCTGGTACCTCCCTCTTCAAACTTCCACACCAAGTCGTAGGAAGACTTGGGAGCTCAACAGATTTAACGTGTATCAGCTCCGCTACACGGCGAGTCCTTATTGGCATCAAGACTCGATCCCACGACTCGACAGAAACAATGCTGGTCGTGAGTTCACGACCATGACCACTTGGCTCCCGCTGCCATGTTATTGTTATGAAATAACTGTAACATAACCGGATATTAGCACTTTAATGTATAATTCTCTGATATATACAGAGAGTGATTCTGAACTGACAAGAGGCACCGTGAAGTACGTTTAACGTTATATGATATATATCCATAACTGTTGTCATTAAACTTAAGGAGTTACTCAGAAAAAACTCTTATAGAATTATTTAGAAAGTAAAACAGAAAACAATGTTTACATTATTTTGCAATAAATATTTCAATGTAACTCAAAAAACGACTCGGAAAAAGGGTATGTACGGAGTCTTACAGATAAGAGATATTTCTCGAATAATTGTAAGAAACAGGTCTTCTATCGCGAATGTCCTGATTTAGTGGTCATGATAGCAGCTGGTGTTGTTTTCGTCGAATTGTGGGTTCGATCCCTGTCGCCAATGAAGACCCATCGTATAGCGAGACAGATACACATTAAATCTGGTCGAGGTCCCAAATCACGAGGTCCCCGAGGGCACGGTGATGAAGTTTAGAGAGAGAAGTGCCAGCTTAGGTATCGTCCTCTGCACTTGACCGAGATTCAAAATTACGAAATTCGTTCCAATAGCCCTCGTTTTGCTTCTCAGTGTGACGTTAATAAGCAATCACAATCACAGAGAGAAAGTTCTCAGCGCTATTGGCGATGGACTTCATAATTTTGAGCCTCAGTCAAGTGCCGAGGATTACACTTAAGCTGGCACTTCCACTCCACGCCAACGGGAGGACATGGGATCTCGACCAAGGAGAAGTCGCGTATTCGGAACCTTTGAGATGTCTGTTGAGGAAAAATTTAGAATTCTGTTGTAGCTCCAAATTTAAATTTTTTTGTTCAATATATTCAAGGTAAATGAAAATCAATAATTTCAAATCAGGTTAAATAATTATTTTCTTATTCTGAATAATCTTTTGTCTGTCCAGTAAATTAGTATCTCTGATAGAAGAGACACATTCCATTCAAATATGAGAAGAATTTTATACAATAAATATATCAATAACAAATATTTTAAGAAACGAGGAACGACTTTACTTCAGTCTCTCTACCTTTTTTACGACAATAAAGTATATTCTGTCTCCAAAACTATGTGAATATTGAAAAAGGAGTGTGTTGAATACTTTAGAATATTTGACTACCCACGCACGAGAATTTGGTTTTGTCACGTCAGCATATTAGTTTGCTGTACATGAAGAGTAACTTATTTGCAATTTGAGTGCACTGCCACTTCAACAACCCTTCATCGCCACAACAAAATCTATTTCTCACGTAATGGTACAAAAACCTGGAAATTAAATATATTCACTTTATTCCAACTAGGATGCGAAGAAAAGAAATACAGCGTCGCGCTGCTACTTTAAGAATCGAATGCATTTAAATAGAAATCGGAAGTTTGAAAATTTTTGATTAAATTTCAACAGGGTGCTTCTAACCGAATTCAACCGATGGATGTGCAAAACTCGGAGCAATTTTATGCATGAAACAGCCATTCTGACTTGGGAAAAAATCCATTTCATCACACCCCTTATAGAAAAAAGTTTGGATGGTTAAATAGTAGTATTTGACGTCCTCACACAATGTTCTATGGAGAACATAAATAATTCTTATGTAAAAATCATTGACGATTTATATTACTATAAGAAATAAAATTAAAAATTATCCAAGTTTTTAAATATATAGTCATTCTTTAAGTAGCATTTTAATAAATACTAAAGATCTGATTGTAATTAATAAGAAAATTTCTTAATTCCAATTTAAGCCTAATCTTACTAATAATGATTTTACAATTCTAAAGTAACACTGCTTCTTTTGTTTGTTGAATAAAAAAGACAATCCTAATATAAAAATGCAATGTAATGTTTTTATGGAGTTTGCAAAAGGTGTGTTGTGTGAGAAATGTCGTAATTTGAAATGTGATGAGAAGAAATAAAATCAGAGGCCCTCGTTTTAAAGGGATCGTAATTTTGCCATCGTATCATTTTTACAGTTTACTTAAACTAGGAAGGATAATAGTTTGTTAGAAATGTGAGATTTTACGTTGTTTCTCATTTTATAATTTCGACTTTCAATGTCATATGGTCCTCTTTCAAGAATAAATTCAACGACTATATTTTAAGTGATTCTTGTAATTTTATTACTTTATTCCCACACAATAATAACACGACAGACAAACATTAAATCCTCCAATCCATCTAAAAGGTAGTATTTTTTCGATGATCTGTTTTTGAAGAAAATTTTAGAATGCATTATTTGCATTGTTGAGAGAGAGGTAAACGTAAAAACATACCCCACCACAAAACCAAATGATCTACCAAGATTTTTCCGGTACTGAGGTATTATCTCGGTACTACTTCCAACATAGCGAAATCTGCCAACTAGGATTTGATGTTAGTTAGGATTGCGAAAGACTAGAAATATTTAACAGAAAATTATATCTCAAATAGTTCTTCAATCTATGCATAAAGTGAACAGCATACATATGCATTCCCTTTAAAAAAGCATGACTAATAAAACTCAAAAAAAAAAAGATTATATTTTCTTGAAAAAATGGAGCAAGAAGTTGTTTATTCATTTTTGAAAACTATTGCTTTTGTCTTAAGTTCGATGCTAGGAAAATATTTGTATGCAACATTGGTCTTTTCATCCTACAATATTTAGAATAATACTTTGATCAAAACATCCTGTAGCGGTTGTTAATGTTTTAATTAATATGTAGAATTCTTATATGGCTCACAAATGGCGAATGAATGAAAGAAATGCTTCAGCAAATAAAAGAAAAAGGATTTTCACCTCATGATTGTTATTCTCTCTCTTCTCAAGAGCATTAATTTTTAAGAAATAAAAAGAAAAAGCAATTTGCTTATAAAAAAGGTTTCACATAATTTCTAATATTCCCCTTTGCTATTTTAGAGAAAATTTAAACTACAAATCAAAGAATTGGGAAATCCTGAAAAAAGCTTAATCTAGATCTGATGGAAGTATTTTAATGAAACATTTGAATTAATGCTACCGGATGTTATGCAATACAATGCAGCCCAGTCATTGTTTTTATACTCCATAACGATTTTTTCAAACGCGAAAATACATATAAACGTTAGTTATGATTTTAAAAAAAAATTACTTTACTCAGGAAAGTATATATTTACCTCACGCACATTGTATGACACTTAATATATCAGTAATAGATTTCAGAAGTTTTTTGTCGTTGTAAAGCTCATTTCATTTTGTTTTATCCTTTTGTATCCTGTTTCAGAAACAAATTACTTTAAAAGAAGCATCATTTCAATTAATCAATTGAACTGTTATTTCTTTCTTTCAGATATTAAAATATGCTGATACCAGTGGAAGATTTATTTTTCTCTATATGGCAATGATATTATGAAATCACTTTAAGCAAAATTATTGACGAAATTTGATCGTCATTGATCGCCCAAGCTAATTCAAGGATGCCCAGGATGTCAAAAACTTGACACCTTTGGAGAAGCAAGAAAAATAAGACAAATCAACAATAAAAGGCGTATGAAAATAACTTCTACAGTGTCATCGATGACAAAGGAAAAATATTAATCAAAAAAATAAGTGGGACATGTGGCTAAATAAAGAAATATTGATTTTGTAAAAAGAAAGAAAAAGGAAAAACAAACAGCAAGTAAAAAGCATATGTCAATAAACCTAATTTTTTTTTTTTTTTTTTTTTTATATATATATATATATATAAAAATAGCAACGCTGTTTTAAGAAATATGTAGTTTTTACTGAGAGATTGTCTTTTTATCGAATCACTTGAATTCTTCTATGAAGCATGAGTTTTTCATAATCGCATTTTTCCGTAGAACTCATTTAGTTAAATGTTGAATGAAAACAGTTTCGATATTCCTTACGACATAAAAATTTTAAAATTCAACATTTTTAGCCTTTGTAATGTAAAATTAAAGGAAAAATAAAATGACACTAAATTTTATTCGAGAATGATTTAATTTTTTCAGTGAAAAAACCAGGGTGTAGAGGCATATAGACATGAAGAAGTATATAGAACACAATAATCACTTTTCTCCACTAACACTATTTATTAGCGGACGGCGTTCTGTCTTACTCCTTACAGCGTTCTCTCTCTCTCTCTCTCATACAAATAAAAAGCATGTAATTCTTTCCACTCAAGAAAGCGCCATCTAGTGGCGCGTACACTGGGCTATCCTCTGAGTATTGCCAGAGTATTAAATACTTTTTAAGTATTATTTTCTTACAGTTTTAATGAGAATAATTGAGCCAAAAATGTTGAATCATTGTTGAATGAATAAATGAATTGAAAATGTTGAATGAATAAATCATTTACGACGGGGGTGCTTAAAAAGTATCCGTGTAAAAATGCGAAACATAATAACTCATAGTGTCTAGTGATCTTTTTTTTTTTATTTTAAGAAGTTCATGAGTAGGACGCTCCTTCAATTCCAAAAAATTGTCGGCATAACTCTCGCCGATGAAGCTGTCTTCTCCTTCTTGTGAGCAGATTCACCAGAAACAAACCATTGTTTTTATTGTTGCTTGGTTTGCTATGTATAATAACGAAACCAGGTCTTATCAATGATGACGCAACGAGACGTTACAACTATCAAATTTCAATCTCTGAATCAGTGTCAAATTTATTTTGGGTTGTTTAACACAAGGCCTCACACAGTGGTGAAACCAACTTGCCTTAGAAACGTCATTTATCGTTAAAAATAGATATTTTTTGAGCCCCCATCGTGTATAATTTCATTTTTTTCAAATAGAATAAAATGTATTCCGTTTTTTATTCCTCCATCTCAGATTAAAATAATTAGGAATGTGGGTATACGGATTAAATGTCCGCTTGCGATATTGTTGTATAATAAAAAAATATTTTATGACATTATTAAAACAGTATTTCTTTTTCAGCATAACCGCAAAGAGTAGGTCGTAAATTTTTCCATTTTTTTAAAAGACGGGTTTTTTTTCACAACTTTAAGAAATAACATTTATGAAATTATACGGTAAATTTTACGAAAGAAAATTGTTCCGAAAAGTAAGTTTTGTGAAAGTCTGAATTTTTCTAATTTTTTTAAATAAAATATTTCCCCCTTATTCAGTTATTAAACAGTTTAAAATGATTTTTTCGAATACTTACACATTACAGAAACAGAGATCAGATAAAAAAAAATTACTTTTTTACGAGTATTTCTGAATGAGTAAGATGAACAGGGACAGAATAAAACAGCCTTTTTGAATTGTCTAGGGATGGTGAAGATAGCGACACTAAATCTTCATTCAGTGAAATATTTCTGGAGAATCTTTGGCTACATTTACGAATTTAATACCCGGAAATATCAAATAAAGCGTTTTCAGTCCGGTCTTCCATGACTTATTTATGTATAAAACCGCTTTCAAATATCTTATTTATACTTTTAAAATGTATTCTGGAACCTTAACTGTCGGGATTAAAGACAAATGCTTTGGAAGTTAGTAGCAAAAATGCAATATCAGCTATCCGGTTCAGAGTTATAATTTTTTTATTGTTTAGCAACTGAATTATTATTGTAATATTAGCAAAGATATGTAGTAAAAAAGCTAAATTTGAATGATATTCTCTTCCTTTAAATAATTTTACTGAAATTTTCCACTAAATTAAAAAAAATAGATAGAAAAGAAACATGTATTCATCGAATATCTTCCGATAACAGTATGAGAAATTGCATGAACAATATATTAAAAACATCTTTAGAAGTAATTTAAATTAAAGATTCCAAAGACCAAAAGATGGAAAAGGATATTAATAATATTCTTCTCTGGATCGAATAATTAGCACATGAATTACTCGACAAAATGAGATTAAAATCATGCAATCTTAAAATGAGTCGTAAAGTTGCATAAGGTAACGACATTTTCGTTTCGTGATAATTACGCTTATTTTATAACACGAAAACTAAATTTAAATGCCAATAAATTATTTATTGTGTCATCGCGGAATTTAATTAAAATAAAGAATGAATAAATAACCTGTGGTATCTAATTAAAATTTCATGAATAAACATGCTATTAATGATTAATATTGTAATAATTTTTTTAAAAAAAGTGGTTTTCATAACTTTAAGCCTAAAAATAATTAAAAGGAAAGCCTTAGTGTAAAACACCAATCTATACCTTATCTCCTCAAATGGAATTATTTATTTTTAAATGTAAATTGGATCCTCTCTCTTTATAAAAAAATTTCTAGGAACTTTAGAATTAAAATGAGCTCCGTTTACTGGGAAATGTATGTCCCTTACTCAGAAGACTGAAAGTGAAGAAATTCAAATTACTGAGCTCATAAATCAATTCAGCATATAAGAAAACAGAATACCACTGAATTGTATTAAACTTTTCAAAAATTAATCTCGAGTTCATTTTAAATAACCATACTCAAAGTCTAAAATAGCACTTAAAGATAAATTCCGTACTTTAACCTCGGTTACTGAGCAAGTCAATATTAAAGTTAATTTTGATATGTCAATCATATTTAAACGATTGACCGAATTAATAAGAGAGAACAACCTTTGGTAAAAGGTCAAAAGAAAACAAAAAGAAGAGCAAATCCAAAGCCAATGATCATGAGCATCTTGTTATTTAAAGATCATCAACTATGCGGCATATTATTTCCATTGAAAATTGCATCTATTTTCCTCTCAACTGTTCGCAATTAGTATTTTTGATCATCTTTCTTCTTGATTTCTACTTCTGGAGAGAATGACAACTCCACTTCATTCGAATCCATTTGGAATGTTAATGACAATGTTCAGCACAATGTATTCCCAGAAGAATTTATCGCAATGACATGTTCTAAAGCAGTTTCTCAATTATCTTTCAATTACTTTAGTGTATAAGCTTTCACTCGCGGAAATCAATTCCACTTACGATCAAACTGCTTTCTTGTCACAACAAAAATGATTCAAAAATAAGATCTGAATAAGTGTTCTTAATTGGTCTCTGAATATAGAGGAGAGAAAGCAAAATATTGAATTACGAAAAAAATGCTTTGCGAGTTTACAATCAAACGCTCAAAGAATGGAGAAATGAGGCCGCAGAGTCAAATTTCCGCTGTAATGAATTTTTGTTTCTACAGAATGTTTCTAGTGAGACCGAGTAAGACAAATTAGTGTTCTGAGTAAAGGGTTTTAAAAGAAATCACATTAAATCAAAAGACCGTTTTAAGGCGAGTTTATTACATAAAGGCAATAATTATTTTCCTCCTCAAACTATATTACTCAACACAGCATTTCGAATAAGATACTTTGGAATTATACTTAAAGATTAATTCAACTCAGACCTAAACTCACAAACTTAATTGAATCTAGTGTATTTTAAGAAAAAATTTTCTCTTATTAAATAAAATGTTATCTCACTACATATTACAATAAATTCATTTATAAAAGATGTGTAGTACGTTTGCGGAAAAAAAATGCTGTAATCGAAACGGAATGTGAGCAAAACTATTTTTGTATGTATTCCAAACCTTCGTTAATTTGAATCTAGATACAAAATATGCCCAATGATAATTTATTGCTTACATATCGACTTTAATTGTATAAAAAATTTCCAATAATAAATAAACTTTTACATTGATAACACATATGTTCAATGAAAGCAAATTTTATTTTTATAATTGAAAATGTGTCCATCATTTCGGTAGTCAATGGAACCGAACTGCCTATTAAATAAACATGTAATTCCTTATATACATTGTTAACAGTAGATATTCGTGTTTTACTGTACATTTTCAAAATAAAATTTCAGTCGTTTCCTTCAGTTCTCGATTGAAATTGAATTTTTTTTTTAAATTGTAGACAGGTGTACCCATAATCACCAAGCATCCAATTTTTCATTTTCCTCTCTGTAGATAGTGAATTTACAAACATTTTACAAACTTTTATCAGCTAATTCGTGCAAAATTCCAATTCAAGTGAAAGGGCAGCAAAATATAATTTATTGTAGGTTCAAAACTGAATGCGTATTTGAGTTAAGACAACTAACTTTTCTTACTAAAACTTTGAAAAACTTTTATCAAAGCATATGTGGCCGTGGTAGCCTAGTGGTCATGGTAACGGACTCACTGACGGTGGTTTTCGTCGAATCGTGGGTTCGAACCTTCATTCTACTAAAGACTCACTGTGTAGCAGGGACTGATTCACGTTAAATCTGTCGAGGCTCAAAGTCCCCCCGTTGGTGTAGTGTGAAAATAGGAGAGGGAAGTGCAAGCTCAGGTGTTGTCCTCACCACTTGATCCGAGTTCAAAATTACGAGGTCAGTCTCCTGTAGTCCTCGTATTGCTTCTAGAAGATGTTAATAAAGTGGCCGTGGTAGCCTAATGGTCCTGGTAGCTTACTCGGAGCCGGTAGCTTTCGTTGAGTCGTAGGTTCGAACCTCGATTCATCTAAAGACTCGCAGTGTTGCCGAGGATGATGCACGTTAAATCTGTCTCATGGCTTAACGTCTTCCCGTTGGCGGAGGGCGGAAGTTAGGAGAAGGGGTACCAGCTTAGATGTCAGCCTCGTCACTTGACTGAGGTTCAAAATTACGAAATCCGTCACCAATCGCCCATGTATTGCTTTTAATGCGACGTTAATAAAACCAATCAATCTAGTATCAAAGCAAAAGAAGCAGTTTTTGGAAAGGAATATGGAATATATTTAATATTGCTCCATCACAGTGATAACAAGTAGAAGTTCTATATTACATACATTTGACATATATAAAATTGATGCTAAATAGTCAAAGGAATTAAACAAATGTTGTATCTTTAAATAAAATTTCATTCTCCTATTTTATCACATTTTTGCTGATTAAATTTGTCTATCATTTGAATTATTAACTGCTTTAAGCTCACAGTTAAGATTTTATTTAGTTGTGAGTTTAAATCACTTTTGTAGGGATGGGAATTTCTGTTCTTTTGGCTGAGCCGTTCATACCTGTTCTGGGTTATTCTTAAAGAACTATTGTTTAGCCTGTTCTTCACGATTCACTTGTTCTTAAGATTTCTCAACCCAAAACCTCATTAATATTCAAATGAATTGAACACAATATATATATATATATATATATATATATATATATATACATATATATATATATATAGTATAGAGCAGAGAGTATATATATATATATATATACATATATATATATATATATATATATATATATATATATATATATATATATATATATTACTTCACACATTTGAAGAAGAATCAATTCGATTGAGTTTTAGAAAAATAGAATATCATTTTTCTTACTTTATCTGCAGATAGGGAAAATACAGCAACTTGGTAATTTCTCAGTACGAGTATTTTTTATATATTTGGATACTCAAACTAAACAAATGACCTGAAGAAAATGCTAAAAAAAAGTTCTGAAATCATTTTAATATCATAAAGTGTATTGTAAATTTTAAACAAAAGCATTTAATGTTTTTGTACTAAAAAGTTCGTTGAAAATTCTACTTCTCATACTTAAATACGCAATGCTTGCTATAAAACTCTCAAAAATATAAAACCATTTTTTTTTTTTATTTTAGTTTGCTTTATCTTCAAACATTAAATATTAGGGTTATTCAAAATAGTTCTTCCGATTTCAAAATACCATATTATCAAAAGTAAACGACACCTTATGATAAATATTTCATGAATACAAAGGAAAAATGTGGATTTTTTATACTATGAACTATAGATGACCCTCTCGTGTATTCTTCGGGAACCTATTTCACAAAAATTGCTTCAGAAGCTTTCCCGGAGCTACCTCACAGTTTGATTGGTCGCAGTGGACTAGATGGTTTTATGTTACACAGCTGACCACCTAAGTCACTTGATACACCCAATTCGATTTCCACCTATGGGGTTTGTAAAAGATAGAGTGCATGCCCCACCATTGCCTATAAATTTATGTGAACCTAATTCCACATTATACGTTTAACTAAAGGAAGTTATTTCGAAAACTTGTAAAATATTCTTCCATATTTTTCCTTTGCATTCATGTATTACTTATCATTCGGTGTCATTTATTTATAAAAATATAGCATTTTGAAATCGGATGATTCATTTCAAATAACCTTGCTATGTGCATAAACTTGCTTAATTTTTTTTTTTTTTTTTTTTTATGTTTTTAGTAAAAGAAACAAATTTACCCATGAAATATATTAAGCATTTAAATTCGTAATCTACTCTTGTTCATTTTCTTGATACAATAATAATAATATAATAATTTCAGGATAAAAACTAAGAGAAAATTTTCATAAAAAAAATCTGCATAAATCATTTTTAGATTTGAACAAATTCAAATTGGTAGGATGTTAAATATTGAACCAAAAGATAAAAATCTGTTGTAGCAAAACTTCTTCAAGTATTTAACTTTACATTGTAAGTGTAAAATATATGCTGGCAGTCAAAAATATTCTTTTGGAATAATTATAATTATCCAAAAGAATATTAATAATTTTTAATGCATAAGTAAAATTTTACTAATTATTATCATGTACATGATGAAGATGCTTCTTTTTTCGCTTGCTAATCAGTACCTAATAAAAATGCAAAAATTTAAAAACATCAATTTAAATTTGATTAAAAATAAAATATACAATTAAAAGGGTGGGGAAATCGGTTTTGATTTCATTTTGATTTAGAAATCGATTACGAAAAGAATATGAATAGTTGAAAAAGAACTGTAAAGAACTAGAACAGAAGCTATATAGAGTAAGGTTCCTTCTGAAGAGCTAGCTGCCGTTCGGAGTTCTCTCCCCCCCCCCCTTTCCATTCGATCTAGTTCTGTGGTCTTTGTCCATTATTTGACTCTTGTGCCAAAATTCAGTTTAATATATTAAGCTTTAAGAGACAGAAAAACAGTTTAAGAAAACACGAGACTAAACAAGTGAAATTATCAATACCTAATAACTTAAATGCTCTCTCAGGCTTTGAGACTTTCAATCGCATGCTGCTGATCAAAAATATGTTTACTTCCATTATGGATCTCTTTTGTAAGAAATACATTTATTTGTGTCCTGAAAATTTTTCAGCACTTTTCGGTTAGTTTTGAATCTTCTTCACGCCCTAGTATTACATAATGGACTATTCCGATATTCTTGAGCGTAATGTCCTTTATATATAAATCAGATGATAAAAAAAAGTTCAAAACTAAGATCTTTCTTTTTAGATAAAATGAGATGAGTAAATGTCTTTGGGAAAAATTTCTTATCATCAAGATATTTAGGTTTTATTATCTTGTATACGCAGTCAAAAAACTACGATTAGCAATAAAGGTAAATACAGGGCGACTCAGAAGAGATGGACTATACAAAAAAAAATTCGTCGAATAATGCATGGTCTAAAATGCAACGCAAGCGCTCTAGCGTGTTTCGAAGTGGCAACTCCGCAAATTTTAAAACAGCAATCTTGTGATTTATTTGGAGTAAAAGAACACCATGCATGCAAGTGTAACCTGTGAAAGAAGCAGAAACTGTAAACAAACCGAAGAGAGAATCTCATTTCGTACAGCTCCCGAAGCGCTTAATTGTTTTCAGATTGGGCCTTTGAGGAAAACCGTACATTCGTGCTGCTTCTATAGTTCTTCCGTATGCACCTCTGAAAACGAAATCCATGTTTGTTTTTTAAGTATTACTTCAGTGCGCCATTATCCCGAACATTTCTACTGTTAGAACGGTTGCACGCTGGAGTAACTTCTCAGGACTGGCTGGTGTCGGTGCCTTTTTTTCACTGCGACGCAGATTTGCTTACAGAATTTCTTTGGGGCGCCCCGCCTAGGTTACATTTGCATGCATGGTGTCCTTTTCCTCCCGATAAATCACAGCAAGAATGCTATTTTTCCAATTGTGGAGCGATCGCTTCGAAACTCATTAGTGCTTCATTTTAGACCATCTTTCTTTAATATTGTTTTAATTGGTGTTACTATCACCTTATACAGTTTTTCATATCTTTTCTGAATCAACACTGCATGATCATTATAATTGCTTTTTTATTCACTGTGTTACATACATTCTAAAACTTAACTTATTCTTAATTTCAAATTAATTCATACTTAATTGTGATTAAAAGCCGTATTTATTCATTGAAGAATCGGTGGAACGATTTTAAATACAAAGGCTTATCATTTTCATCAATGAAATCGAAAATATACATATATTTAATGAGTGAAAAAACACAAAAAGTCTGTTAAGGAACTAAGATCAACTCTTGCTCCGATTTTCAAGTTTCCTTATTTCAAAATACTTCGCTCGGATAACATTAAAAGCTGTTCCCGTGATAAGAGTATGATGCCGCTAGCAACTCATTCGAGTCGTTTGACAAGCTCTTCAAACGAGAGATGTTTTTCCAACTCGCCCTTTTAGTGAACAAACAAATTACAAAAAACACTTTGATCAACATTTCCATTACTTTAATAGCGCGTGATTGTTTCTGAGCACGTCCTTTGCCTTAATACCTTTCATACCTTGTCATTAGTGCGCCATCGTTTGAAGCACTGTTATCGGCCAATCCACTGCACATGCTTGCACGTCCTCAGACTGTCTACTTAACAAAGATAAGCTTCGAGGTCCTTTTCTTGTTATTCTAATTTGGTGCCTCTCAATCAACCTTTAAAGCTCGAAAAACATCAAGGATGCAAATTTTGAGCCTTCTTCTACTTAAAAAACCAACCAAGTTAGCTGTTGTTTCACTGGGAAGCCGAAAAAATCGAAAATAGGAACCATATTTGCAATCCGTTACGAAGCCCGATGATCTGGATGAAATATAAATAAAAAGTCGTCATGCGATGTATGTGTGTGTGCGTTACGTTTTAATTCGAAACTCGTAATGCCAGAGGTGCGACATCGGACCTTGACCCATGTTCGTTTCTACTGCCGCCTACCTGACGTCATGACGCCTTTCTACTCAAGACAGGCCCGACCACAGGCATTCCTCTCGGTCGCTGCTGCGGCTATAAACTGTGAAGGATGTCATCCTAGAATTTTTAATAGGATTCCAATAAAAGCGCCGGCTTATGTACATATAAACTGTGACATTCATAAATTAATAAGTACGCGCGTGGGATGGATACAATCATAGGATTTAAGAGTAGTAAATAACTATTTATAACAAGAATATTCGTTGAGGCATTTCTTTTTACTAAAATCATTTTGAGACTTTCACTTGTAGTTACTGTATGTTATTTACGCTAAAATGCCGTAGATACTTTTGATAGATGTATTTAATTGAAATTTTTCCTCTCGACCTTTTTTTTTTTTTTTTTTTTTTTTAACAAACCGGGTTTCTCTCCTCATACGGAGATTAAGTGTGCTGAAGAGTGGGTGTGGGGGACAAAAGCACGTGTATGTGTGTGACCTAGAAAAATTAAAAACATCAACACGTTAAAACCCTTTTCTTTTGGCAACAAAGCCTGGCTGCGATCACGTTCAATGGGCAACGGAAGATTTCAGATGGCTCCATGCCTTTTTTTACTGATGTTGCTTAAATTGTCACATTAGGGAACATATAAAACGCTATCCCGTCGTTCATCTATCAACTGTGAAGGGATATTGGTATCCACGAAGTGGATGCATAAGCTTAGTTTCTGATTGGCTATAAATAGGTTTGAGTCCCGATTCATTGAAGATCGTCCCATGAAATAATGAGGACTGCCTCTAATAAAATTGAACTAAGCTTTAGTAGTCCTTTGAATGGTGTGAGATTTTGAACACCTTGATATTTATCTCTATCATTTGACCTCGTTATTTGACCATAGATCGAAAATGAAAGGTCCGTTGCACTCTATAATCGCTTCTTAAACTAGTAAATGTTTAAATTGCTCTATACAAAGTGGCTTTTCGTCTCATGCGCCAAGCAATTATCATTAATAGTTTGGTTATTTCTTGGGAGAATTACTCTGAAACTGAAATCAAATAATAATACTGATTTTGATTCGATGAAGATAATGTTAAGTCAATAATTTCGAAAAAAAAAAAAAGTCTTTTATAAGAGGCTTGGATATTTAAATATACTTTACCTAGAGACACAAGTGACTCACTGGAGAAATTCAACATAAGGTACAAAAAAGAGCTTTCTCCACCTTCTAAAAAACGAAGAAATACACATTTTTTTCATAACAAATTACAATATATTTTGACATTCTGTATACTATGTATTATTTCAGTTGTAGAAAGAATATTTTTGAAGCAACAAAAAAGGTATTCTACTCTTCCAGGAAAATATTTTCTTTGTTTCTTCAAATCCATCAGTTGGTATGCATTTAAGAGAATTTAATTTCAAATCAAATTTAATTTAACTGAGAAAAAAATGAAATCGATACCAATGACTACATTGCTCAACATTTTCATTTCAGAAGAATTCTTTTAGAATAAATAACATAAAAACACAGAGAAAATAAGGTAAAAAAAATTTCATAATTACAGTTACATTTATTTAATCACTTAAGGATTTAATCTTTAGTTTGCAGTTAGAAAATAGCGATACAGTTAAACAACATTACGTTTCTTAATAATAATACTTTATTGAGAGCTTCTTTTCAGATTTTAAACACGTTTGAAAAAAGCTCGTGAATTGTTTGTTTCACTCAAACCAAATTTTATCTTTCCATTTAAACTGTTTTAAAATTTTTAAACATTACACTCCCAATACGGACTTTGATTTAACTATTATTCTTACTCAGTTTGCGGTTTGATTCAACGCTTCATATAAATTGACTATATGACGGATTTTTATTAATATTTGCAACTTTAACCACTCGCTATTACAACCTGTTTCTACTCAAAACTAGAGAAAACAAAAAATTACAGTAGAAGAATCGTAGTCTACTTGATTTGAAAGAATTTTTTCCCTTTCCGTAATCATACAGATAAATCGTTGTTAACAACAAATTTTAGCTTCATTCATTATTTATTAACGTCGCACTGAGAAGCAACACGAGGGCTATTGGCGACGGACCTCGTAATTTTGAACCTAGGTCAAGGGACGAGGACGATACCTGAGCTGGCACATCCATTTCCTAACTTTCGCACCACGACATCGGGATAACTTTGAGCCCTTGCATATTTAACGACATAAGCCTCGGCTACTTGGCGGGTCTTTAGTGGCATCGAGGTTCGAAACCACGACTCGATGAGAATCACTGGTTGCGAGACCGCGACCATGACCATTAGGCTACTGAGGACACGAAAAACTTCATTCAGATTCAATTGTTCTTTTAAAGAACATGTCATTTTTTTAAAAAATGAATGAATGTCTTTCTCTGAATGTCTTTTAAACTAAATTTGTCTCTTATACGTGAGTAACCTCTGTAGCCATGTCATGGTTGTGGACTTGCGGCCGACGTTGTTTTCGTCGAATTACTGGTTCGAGCCCTGATGCCACTAAAGACCCACCGTGTAGCGAAGCTGTTGCACATTAAATGTGGTTGAGGTCCCAAGTGCTCCCATTGGAGAGGTATGGAAGTTTAGAGAGACAGGTCAGGTATCATCCTCGTTACTTGACCAATATTCGAAATTACGAAGTCTGTATTGCATCTCAGGGCAATGTTAATAAACATTTACTCACACTCTTATGCTCATATAATGTGGCATTTCTCTTTTTCATCAATTAAGGTCTTATTTACTATTTTAATTTCTGTTATTTGAAAATGCATGCATGAAAATTCCAATAAAGTCTAATGCAAGGTTAAGAATTAAATTTCTATACCTAATGTCCTCTCTAAAGTATGGAAGAACAACATTTCAAATCCGATAAAAATCTTCTTTGTTGGACTGCAAGAGTTTCAATGGTTTTTAAAATTTTTGTTATTGTTCTCGCTAATTAAATGCGAACCGTAGGAACGGTAAGTGACATTTTCAATTGTAATGTCATAATACAAGGATAAAAACTACTGTTCGAAAGATTGTATTTACAAAAAAGAGGAAAGAAAATGTTTGTTCTTGCGTCTCCGCCGGGGGGGGGGGGGAGATAAAGTAAAACCTGCCTTAAAAAACACGGGACTAGGTTTTCAAAAACACATGTACTTGCTTTCAATCAAACATTTCGAACTGCCATTTTCTCTTCTTTTTTTTCCCCTTCGTGTTCGATTTTTCCATGGTCGAGCTTCAATGGTGCATAATAGAGAAACAGAAAAAAGGGGACATGAGATAGAAAATCATAGGCTTTCTTTACTCGATCACCTTACTTTTTCCGAAACACAAAAAACTTCAATGATAGTGCGAGGATATTTCTCCGAAGAAGCAAACCTTCAAAAAATAATCAAGGCGCTCTAAAAAAAAGAGTTTAAAAGTGAAAAGAAAATTATTGCATGGATTTTAAAAAAATTGTTTCTATCTCTCTGTATATATATATCAAAATTCATGCTACGAGAAATAAAGAACAAAAATAGTATTTAGTTCTAAAAATGGCGCTATTATTAAGAGGAAGTATATGAAGTATATTTAATTGCTAAGAAAAAATATGATGTTAAATATGCTAATTATAATTAATTTAACACATTGAAAATTAAAATAATTTGATTGTCATAAGTAATAATAAAATTAAGTGTAATGAAGGCTATATGTTTAATATGTCATAGAATTTCCCCCGATTTCTCTGTGTTACAGTGTATTGAGAATATGTTAAGTGAAGGTTGACCCGTATTTGTGATGATTTGTACACGTAGTCTAACAATTTGCATTGATTTTCTAACAAGACCGGAAACAAATCAATTTTTGAAATTCATATCAATTTTACTATAATTCAAATATTATTAAAGTACTTATTTTACAGAAATACTCGGAAAAGCGTTCACATTTTCAAGATCTAAATGTTTTAAAATCATTTCCATGTATGCAGTGCCTTTTAGATCTGCAAAGGAATATAGCCTTTACAATTTAATCCCCAGAATTAATTCCCTTAGAAATGGAAGAGTTTAATTGAAAAAGTTAAGCGGATAAAAAAAACCATTTGATATCAAGTAAGGATAACAAAAACAGCTGTTGTAAAATGGAAAAGATTCAATCAATTAAACTTCATGTTGTCACTGATTTTCTGCCCATGGCAATATGTGCGAGTATATTTCACTTTTAGAGCTACCATTAGAGATACTATTAGAGCTATCCGTTAGGCTAGATGACATTTGGACAAATCTCGAAGGATTAATAACTAGTTGAAATGGGAGAGCGGATAATATGAGCCTCCGTCCAATTGGTCCAAAATGTTTGATAAAGAGAAAATGTCTACTGGAAGGGTCTTACAAATGCTCCAAGTGGTAACGTTGCATCAAAAAACGCTCTTCTTATGCGTGACAGGAGATTTATGTTTCGCTGGTGAAAACAGGTTTTGAAATGGTTCTGTGTCTTGAATGTCAGACTTGTGATTGCTTATTAACGTTGCACTAAGAAGCAACGCGACGGCCACTGGCGATGGACCTCGCCATTTTGAACCTCGGTGAAGTGACGAGGAAGGCACCTCGGCTTGTGTCTCCTTTTCCAAACTTCCACATCACTCCAACTGGTGATCTTAGGACGTCGAATAACTTAACATACATTATCCCTCTACATGGATGTCTTAAACTTCAGGCTTAAAAACTTCAAACTGTGTTAACAAAAAATTATGTAATTTTTTATTCAGTGACTACCATATGTATATAATTCTGATCAATTTACAAATCCAGTACAAAACAATGCAATAAAATAGGCATTCAATTAAATTAATCTCAGAGCAAAACCTGTCGATTTCGCTTAAGACGAATTAGAAAATTCGCTGTTTTTGAAATAGATTGAAAAAAATTAATCGAAATTATGATGAAAATATTTTGTAGAAAAAATATGGTATGAAATATGTATGAATATGAAGCAAAATAAAATGTAATAAGATCTGTCTCTAAGATACTTTACTTAATACTCTATAAATTCGTTCACTTATAGCCTAACAGAATTTACGAATCACGATTTCATGACAGATCTGACATGAGTGATGACCCGTAGCTTTTTAAATTTTTATAGCATAATAATTTCTGTTCTAATGATTACATATATAATAAATTAATTTTAGCTTGAAAAGTGATGATTAGAATTAAACGCCAAACCTTACCATTATAAAAATTTATTAAAAATTAAAGAAAGTGAAAAAATCGGGATAAATACAAATATATAACACAAAAAAGTACACTGACAATAATTCACATCTAATAGGCAAAAAAAAAAAAAAAAAAACCGGTTTATACACACATATAAAACTAAAATATTCTAACACTAATGTATAGATATGTGTGAAACTTCCATTTTTTTCCTTCTGAAATACACCTGAAATACAATCGATTAATAACACCGTTAAGAAACGAGTTTTTTGAACGTGGGTTTTTCTTTCGAACTTCCCATTTTGCGAAAAATACTATTTGTATACCTTAAATTTTAAGAGCAAAAGGGAACGCGTTGAGAGATTCAAATTGAATTTATTCAATAATTAGGTTTAATAATTTTTTTATTATTATTATTATTTGACGTTAATTAAATTTAACATCTAAAATAAATACGTGTAAAATTTCTTAGCTCAAATAAGCATTATGTTAATCTATTAAGCTACATGTAATTAAAATTAAAGCAAACAAAACATTATTAAATTGAATATTATATCAGTTACATGTAATTAAAATTAAAGCAAATGATAAATTATTAAACGACGGATTTGGTGACCATTTGGTGACTTGGCGAGCAACTTGGCAAATAATTAGTTTTAATCAATTAATTTTAGTGACTATAATATTTTATTAGTTATAGTTAAATTATAATATTATTATGCAAAACAATCGCGTATAAAAATTTCAGCTCAATTGATCTCTTTAAAATGTGATAAAAAAGCTTTTAAAGTTTTGAACCAGACAAAGTTACAATGTGAGTTAAAGAAAACGCATTAAAAAGGAGATAACATCCAAGCAATCCATAAAGAATTTTAAATAACAGGATTTTTCTGAAGAATCAAAGTCGCGATAGCTTAGTGGTCATAATCGCGAACTCGTGGCCTCTTTGTTTACGCGGAGTCGTGGGTTCGAACCCTGATTCAATCAAAGACCCGTCATGTAGCGGGACTGATGCACGCTTAATCTATCGATGTCCCAAGTGCTTCCACTGGCGTGGAGGGGAAGTTTGGATAGGCCAGTTCAGGTGTCGTCACTTGATCGAGGTTCAAAATGACAAGGATCTTCAACCAAAGCCCTCTTATTGCTTCTAAATGGGACTTTAATAATCAATCAACTGGGGAATTGAATTAAGATTCTGAATAATTATCTAATGTGTATTTTTATAATTCGTATTTTAGTATCACATTTATATAATTTCAGTTGCCTCACAGCATCAAATTCATCTTAATTTTTGTAAGATTTTGAAATATTTTCCGGAATCGTATGTTTTTTAAGTTTCTTGAAGGTTTATAAACTTTACCAAAACATGAAATAAAACAAAAAAAAAATCAATTTTTTTCTTTTCTTTAAATACTTTTCAAAAACCGCCCTCACTTCCAAAATAAATGTTGAGTCATTTAAAACTTTAAATAACGTAAAAGAGACAGTTGTTCATTTCTATTTTATCAATAAGAAATTAAAGGTAAATGCGATAAAAATTAAGAGTTATGAACTTATGTAATTTAATATTTTCGCAAATCTTTAAAAAAGATGAATATAAAAAATTGTAACAAAATTAATAAATATCTACGAACTGTGACATTGCATTGCAAGAGATCTCGCTGAATTGTTAAAAAATACGTAGATTTCTTAACGATGAACAGTTGATAACTGTTAATCAAGTAATCAAAACCGAATTAAAAATCCCGGTTAATATTAATTCTCGATCAAAAGTATTGTTCTCGAAATCCAATTGAAATTTTAATTTGCGTATACGGCAGGGCTGTGAGTAGATACATGTTAAATTTGGTCGAGGTCTCGCTTCCCATTGGCGTGGTATGGAAGTTTGGATAGGGAGGTTCGTTGTCAATAAAATTCTTGTTGTTTCTCGGTGCGACGTTAAAAAACAATTAAAGTTTTAACGCTATACTGTCATACAACAAAAAAATTTCGTTTTATTTCATACTAAAGCAAAGAATTAGTAAGTTTGTACTATCATAATTTTTAATTAAAACTGTTATTTTACTTAATAGGAGGCAATGTACATTATTGATTTAATGAAAAATATTTAAGAGTTAGCGGTCACTGAAAATTCTTCAATCCAAAATGTTTCTTAAGTTGTACACATATGTAATTTGTATATATAAACAAATATTAACTAAATAGGATAATATTTTCTCCATCTCTTGAATTCCAGATCGGAAACAGTAATTGAACATAGTTCCTATTAACAATAAAACTGAATAAAAAAAATATCTGTTTCTTATAATTTATATATGAATCCTAGTAACCCAACACAGAACGATGATATTTCGTCCGAAAAAATTGCTCAATCGCATCATAAAAGGAAGAACATTTTATTACGTGCATTTTTTTATAAGTTATAGTAACCAAGTTGATATTCTCCTAAAATAATTCGATCGTTATATTAACGAAGCTAAGATATTCCAAAAAATAGCTCAATCGTTTCTTATAATAACGAAAAATTTTCGTTATGGGAATTTTCAAGCGTATATATAATAACCAAGCTGTGATATTAAAAAAAATAATAAAAAAATACTTTAAAATCTCTATAAAATAAAAATAATCTAATGAATCGCTCTATAAAATAAAAATAAAAAATACTTGATCGTATTTTAGCTGTCTGTTTTCTTAAGTTTCATCGCTTAAACCTCGTTTTTATTCATTTCGGATATTTCGGAGATAAGAATTTTAGATGTATATAAAAAAAAAATCTCGTAAGTGTAGTTTTAGGGCTGTTTGATTAATTTTATCTTCATTTAAGGGTTGTAAAACGTACTTCGTTGCATTACATGGCATTAAATTTAATCGAAAAAATAAGAATATACAATAAAAGTTTAATAGTCGCTCAAGTGGACATGAAGGCGAAATACAACCGCTATTGAACATAAGAAATCACGTGTTTTCCATTAGCTTAAGTATTAAAATTGATTCAGAGTTATATTCGAAACTCCCGTAAGAATTAATACATAAACAGTTCAGTTAGTTAAAGCATTCTTTTATCAAAAATTTTCAGTTACATCACACATCATGAGATCTAATTCTGTCAGAGTTTACGTAGTTTGAGTTGATGCGTGGCTGCGGTAGCCTAGTGGTCGTGAACTCGCTCCAGGGCGTTGTTTTCGTCGAGTCAGGGGTTCGAACTGTGATGCCACTAAAAGCCCACCAATAAGGGAATAAAACACGTTCAATATAGTCAAGATCCCAAATTCTCCCATGGCGGAGTGTGGAAGTTTGGAGAGGGAGGTGTCAATTCATGTAGCATCCTCCTCGCTTTACCGAGTCTCAAAATTACGAGGTCCGTTACAATAGCTTTCGGGTGGTCACGGTAGCCTAGTGGTCAAGGTTTCGGATTCATGGCCGGCGGTTTTCGTTCAGTCGCGGGTTCGATCCTTGGCCGCCAAAGACCCGCCGTGTAGCCGGGGCTGATGCAAATTAAATCTGTCGGGGCCCAAAATCCTGCCGTTGGTGTGGTGTGGATGTTAGGAGGGGGGGGGGGGGCCCCCACCACAGGTGTCAACCTCGTCACTTGACTATGGTTCAAAATTACGAGGTCCGTCGCCAAAAGCCCTCGTGTTGCCTCTGTGCGACGTTAATAAAAAACTAAACTGCAATAGCTTTCGTGTTGCTTTCTAGTGTGACGTTAATAAAACTAACCAACCTATCGTGTTGCTTTCTAGTGTGACGTTAATAAAACTAACCAACCTATCGTGTTGCTTCTCAGTGCGACGTTAATAAACAATCGTATCACTCGTGTTGATAGATATTAAAATATAATTTAATATAATCAAATGTTCAAATAATTTGCATCGTTATTTCTGTCAAGCTAATATACGTTTAATATTTCATGTTCTATAGAAACCTCACAATTACATAGTTTTGAAGCAATTATTCATCCCAAATAATACTTAAATCAAAATTAAAATAATATTTGAATTAAAATAATATTTTTGGGGTAAAAATGCAGCTTATTTTTTCGGTCTTTATGGAATCTAAAATCAGATGTAAAAATTTTTAAAAAAAATGTATAGGCAAAGGCAAATTTTATTTTTTAAAAAATCTAAATCGCTCGTAAGAATATGATGAGCATATATTTCCATGGGAAAAAATTGTCTTTTATATACATCAAATGATTCTCAAAAAATAACTTCACACGACAGTTAAACCGAAGTGATTGATACATTGGTTCGTTTTATGGGATATAGAGCAAAAAAGGCTATTGTCCCCTTTTAATATTCTTTTAGTTCAATAGATATCAAAATATTTCTTCTGCAAGAATGTTCTGAATACTTGCTTATTAGCTTCTGTTTATTCCGAAAGTCCTTTGACACTAATATTGCGCTTTGGATCTATATTGACTATAGTCAAGAGGTGATTTATATGGGAAGCATATATATTACTAGTCAAAAGAATATGTTCCAAATCATTAATAGGGTTACAGGTAATGCATTTTACATTGTCATTTAAATTGAATTTGTGCAAAAGTCCTGGAGTTATGATCATTATGTTGATGATTCGAGTACTTAGTACTTTCCCACTTCTACATCTTTTCCAAGCAGTATAATTGGAAATAATGTCTATAGATGGGACGTTTCTCGAAAATTGGAAGATTGCAACAATAACTTGCTTTTCTATCTTATTGATTAATTAGCTTACAATACAGAAAAAACAAGTGTCATTGAAAGAAATTTTAAAAATTATGTAAGGAAATCAATCAATGTAAATAAAAATAATACTAATGCTTTAAATGTAATAATAAGGGCAAACGAGTGCAATAATAATAGAGAAACAGAGAGATAATGACTCTTGAAACGTTTTCTGTAATATATTCTAGATAATAAATGGTAACCAATATTTAAAAACTAATAACTGTTAAAACATTTTAACTCTAATAAAATCAATTGATAAGAATCGAGAATGATTTTAAACTGATAATAAAAGGCTAACTGAAATAGTTTTATTGGAGAACTTTCCATCGCGCGAGTTCATAAATTATCTAAAAAACCGGTAATGCTTTATTCACTCATCAAACTCACCTGTTGGCGCAACATTTGGCTCTTTTATTTTCAATTCCACACATTCCATTCAGATGATTCAATTGTCTGCGGTTCTTTTGAATCTCTTATTTCACATTCTTTCCAAGAATTTTAACATCCAAATTTCGTTTTTAATGGGGTTTTACATCGTTGGTCAAAAGTATTATTTTTTTTTTTGTATTTTTATAGTTTATGTTTAAAAAATTATGGTCTCTATGTGTATGCAGAATATATACGAGTATATATAAGAGGCTCTTAAATCAAAAACAAAATAGACACAAATCTACACTTCTAATCAATTATTAAAAATAATAAAGAGAAATCTGAAACCAGTTTACATAAAATAAAATAATTCGATGCGATGAAATTAATATGGTAAGAATGTAAAATAATAAGAAATGCTTCTATAGCATAACAATTTAAAGTTAGAATACTCGAAAGAAAAAGGCAAACTAACTTCTTTCTCTCTCTCTCTCTTGACTTCTTATTAAATACAGAATTATTTGATTATCAAGTCTTTTTTTTTTTTTTTTTTTTTTTACTTTTATTTGTAATAACACAATTTAAATATTGTTAGTAAAATTTTGTTCAGATCTAGAAGGGAGAGAGTTAAGTATTCAAAAATATTTCATATTATTTCCTTCTTCTTAGATTGCTATGTATAGTTATAATTTTATTTTTCAAGAAATTTAATCATGTAATATTTCGTTGCTATTAATTGAATGAATTAAAATTTTAAAAAATATACACAGTTGGCCATTAAAATTGCAACACCATGAAGGAAAGCAAATACAAAAAAAAGATATTTATTTTAAGTAAACAGTACGGCATGAAGATAAAATGATTAAATTTTGAAACATTTTGAGACTTTAGAGTGATGCGAAATAGAAGCAACAACTGCCTCCCTTAGCAGTTGAAATGGCCCTTACCCGCTTAGCCATGGAGTCGAACTGTGCTTGGATGACAGAAACGGGCAACTCATTCCATGTTGCTTTATGTCTATGCCACACTTTACCAACCTTATTAGCTGAAGAGGGGTGGTGGGCCAATCTATTAGCACCCCATGACCAGATATTTTCAGTGCGAGACAGACCTAGAGACCATGCTAGCCAGGGCAACAATTGACTACCCAGTGAATCGAGAAAGGTCAGAACACGACAAGCAACATGTGATTTTGCGTTATTTTGTTGGAAGATGACTTTTGGCAGGATTCGAAGATTGGGCACAACTACTGGGTGTAAAATGTCGGAAATGTACCAATATGAGTTCAGATTACCGTCAATCCGAACTATAGATGCACGTGTCGTGTAGCAAATGGTTGTCTAATCCATCAGAACAGGTGCGGGCCCCCTATACCGGTATCGAATGAAAGCAGGCGACGAGCAGTCTCCTCGGAGCTTCCAGAAATGTATACGGCCATCAGAATATTGCACGCAGAACCGGAACTCGTCTGAAAAGATGACATTGTGTCGCTCCTGTATTCAGCTTTGTCGTTCGACGCACCGGAGTCACCGTCTCTCTCTATGCTGCATTGTCAAGAGAAGCCGAAGTAATGGTAGCCGTGCTGTCAGTCCACGCTACTGCAAAGTACGAGTGGATACCGGGCGTGCTGCAAACATACCCATTTCCTGACTAATGGTCCGTGATGTAGTTGTACGGTTTTGCAGGGCTGACGTCACAATATGTCTATACTCTCAGCCGTTATTCATAGGTGGGCATGGAGGTCTCGCATGCCGTTTAGTTGGACCCTTAGAAACCCATTGATACCCTATTCGCACGACAGTGGTTAGATTTCGACCTGTGCGATGGGTGATATCACGGAACGATAATCCACACTCTCGATAGTCAACGATCCTGCCTCTATCGAATTCCTACTCTTTCTGGTAAGCATTTCTTCTTATTCGAGACATATCACGATAATCTGTTCAAACCCCGACCTTATAAAGCCCTATCCGAATGAGAAATCCACTACACAACGTTTGTTTTATGCGGTTCTTCAGATGTCGTTCCTACCTCCTGCGTTGTCTAAATGCACTGAAACACTAATCAGTTGCATATCCTAACCTCTTCTTTCTTTCATGTGATTCTGGCGTTCGTCAGGTCATTCCTTTCTGGTGTTGCAATTTTAATGACCAGCAGTGTATTATCAATGAGCAGCGACCAGAATAATTAACTAGTATTATTTCTAGTGTTTATGTAATTTAAAGTTTTTATTCCTTCTTGAGACATGTTGAAAAGATCTGTATGAAAGATCTGTCTATATATCTGTACATGGATCGAGATCTGTATGAATTTGATACTAATGTTATTATTAAATTAAATGTATAGTTAAAAACATGTAAGTGTAAATGCATGTATCTAAAAATTTACATCACATAGTTTTCTTCACTTTTTACGCTTTTTTTTTTATTTAAATAAAATTATTTATATCATCTTGCCTGTTTTTGGGATAACATGGTGCACATTCGTTTTTTTTTTTTTTTTTACCATACACTTCGCATCTTTTTAATGTACGGTTTTTTGAGGAACGTATTTACCTTACAAAAAAGATATACATATCAAATTAATTTTATTTTGTCATGATTCTTGTGTCATATATGAGTAGTATTGGGTTACCCGGAAAGTTTGTGCCGCTGTTGAAGAAAATTTGAAATGTGGGTGATATATATTTATTAAATTATATAGGTGCAATTCTGTTCCTCAACTTTTCTCCATTTTTTAGGCAAATTCAAATTTCAAATTCAGTCCCGTCAGAATCTCTCAGTTATTTTGGAAAAAGTCTTTTGAGCATAATTATTTTTTTTATATAAACTTAAGAATTGAAGTTTTTTCCATAAAGGTAATTTTGTAACGATCGAAGTTGGTGAAAATCTGAGGGCACTAGGTCTGGTGAATATGGCGGAGGGAGAGGGAACATCCCAATTGAGTTCTAACAACTTTTGTCGAGTTAACATAGACGCAAGAGACTGCACATTGTCTTGATGAAACACAACATCCTTCCAATTCACTATTTCTGGACGTTTTTGTTCAATTGCTGTCTTCAATTCTTCTAATTGAGAGCAATACATATTTGAATTTATTGTCTCGTTGTGAGGTAAACGCTCATAGTACAGAATTCCTTTCCAATCCCTTCAAACATAAAGCATGACCTTCATGGAATGAAGATCGTTTTTGGGAGTGTCTAAAATTGGTTCGTTCCTCTTTCACCAAGACCTTTTTCATTCAGTATTATTATAAATAATATACTTTTCACCTTCTTCCATCATTTCTTTAAAAATGGTGTTTCCTAGTTGTGTTTATAGAGCCAATCACAAATGGATATGTGATCCATCAGATTGTTCTCCATTAAATCGTGCCAATTGTCACAAAATACTCGTGGATGGTAGATTTTGATATTTTTAACATTTATACTAATTTACGTGTTATACAATGTAGATTACTTTCGATCAGTGTTTAATCTGATCTTCATCTTTGGGGAAGGGCCTACATGGGCGTTCTTGATCATCAAGTTAGGAATCATCTGCTTTAAACCAAGCAAACCACTTCTACATCTTTCTTTCAGCTACATAATCATTGTCATGAGCAACGTAAATCTTGCTTGCACTAGTGCGGCATTTTTGCCTTTCCGGTAAAAAAAAAGCATCAAATGCCTATAATGCACTTTGTTTGCTTTCATATTCGAGGCGTATAAAACTAACAACTATTAACGTACCATAACGAATTTTTTTTCCAAATATATCTGAAGTATCGTCTTTTAGAATATATGTGCATGCTATTTGTTTTCAATTATTCTGATATATTCAGACCTTCCTAACGCCACCTACCGGATTTACCGGATGATCCTATATATATGCATGTAATATTAATACCGTAATCATGCAATTAATACCGCATAAATTAAATATAAATACATATTTTGAATTCCTTTAGAGAGTTCTTGCAAAATAAAGTATAAACAACAGTTTTTATGAAATTTTTTAAGTCTTTCTTGGTTATAGATATCTTCTGCTTCGAAAGTAATTTTAGTTTTATTTTGCTTCTGAAATGCAACTACTGCCCCAGATATTATAATAATTTTATTGCTCACGGTACAGAATTTAATGCAGAAAAATTTCTAATACGATTGACGCTGTTAAGAATTTAAGAACAATTTTCCAAAAATCCAAAAAATCCAAATGTAACAGCTTTCAAAGTTACAGTCCTTTCAGAGAGGTAATGGACCTCTTTTCGGAACACGTTAATGATGACAAAGTTTTAATAGCACAGATAAAATTAGCAACCAAAGTTTCATCAATATAATATTTTTCAAGTTATTTCAATAAAGAAGCATAATGTGGCCGTAGTAGCCTAATGGTCATAGTCGCAGACTCGCGGCCGGCATTTATCGTCGAGTCATGAGTATGAGCTTTGATGCCACAAAACATTCGCAGTGTATCCGGGGCTGATGCACGTTAAATCTGTCGAAGCTTAAAGTCTTCTTTTGGTGGGGTGTGAAAGTCCGGTGAGGGAGGAAATTGCTCAGGTATCATCCTCGTCGCTTGACAAAGATTCAAAGTTACGATGTTCATCGCCAATAACCTCATGTTGCTTCTAGATCGACATTTATAAAACCAACCAACCAACAATCAGAGAATAGCCCGCGAGTAGCATTTAGTGTAAAGTTACATAAACAAATCAACCAATCAAAGAAACATAAGCATTCATCAACGGGTGAAAGTAGATCAGTTCAATTAATACTGTACGCGTTTTAAAATTTTATTAATTACTATAATTTAAATTAATAGCTTTCATTTTATACTTACAGATGATTCCTCTATAAATACGCTCTTTTAATGAGCAGTAAGTACTTTTAAGTGCGAGATCTTTTACAGATCTTTTACAGTTTTTGGAAATCGCAACATATTGGAAGATATCTTTCGATCAGGATAAGGTGCTACATCATAACATTCTGAATGACAGTCCATTGGTACTCAGAATTTTTCAGTCTTAGTCATGAAATACTTTCAGCAATCTGAGGTATACTTAGATTCAACATTAGGTGTATGTTATTATAATATATCTTGGCATTTGAGAATGTTAGAATACCATGATACATTTACAAAAGATATTTTTATTCGAAAGCATTTACGAATATTTACCTTTGCCTGCCTGCCTGCCTACCCTAAATTTATACCAAAAAAGAGTGATACCTGAAAATTCCTTCCCTTTTACAAAATACAAATAATTTTTAAAAAGAAATAAGAAATTAATTGAATAGTTTAAGTAAACATGGAGGAATTGCAAGGCTACCACATTAAAATATATCATATGTAAGGTAAACAGTAATATACTGGAATGAATTACATAGAACATGATCAAAGTATAATATGTAAATACTCTAAGTTCAGCTGATACAACTTTTTAAGTTGATGGTTTCAGTCCACAAAGTGAAAAGTCCAATTCCTAAATAGGAATGTGTATCAATATCTATGAAGTCATCAAATATTCAACAAAGAAAATATTGAAGATACACAATAGATAATTCAAAATTAGCACAATAACATAAAATATTTTAAATTAAATAAAAAAACATAGCTGTTCAATAAAAAAAATATCAGTATGGCAACATTCGTGTTGTTTAACACTATATAAAAACATAAATAATTCATGAACACAAACAATTCAAAATATTTTTACAAATACACTCTACTGAAACAAAATATATTGAAACAACAAAAAAAAAAAAAAGAAGAGGAGGAAAGAAGAAGGAACTATGTTGGTTGTTTTGGTTGTTCTATGTTGGTTGTTTTGTGGCTACATGTGAGCCACAGAAAATATGAACTAGTGGTGTGTGGACCACAATAAAATATATATGTAGTGGTGTATAAACCACAAAATATTTTTTTGACAAGGCCAAAATTAAGAAGTTCATTTTCCTTTTTACTCATTCTCCCTATCAGAAATGGATATAAGGCATGAGCAAAAGAAAATTCATGTCAGACTGCTCCCTAAACTCGAAAACACTATATGATCATAATTTCGAAGCAATTCTCTTAAGTGCCTCGCACTTCTATTTGCCTACGGTAGGGACCAGCCAGATTAGGGACAAGTTGAGCACTTAATCCTAGTACTCGGGGAAGACCCTCCTCTGTACGACTACTGAATTTTTTTTATCTTGTGATAGCAGTTATAACACTACCAAAAATCTCCTAAGAGTGAAAACAGTAAGTGAACAGATGGAAATAAAACAAAAACAAACAAAAAGGGAAGAAAAATTATTTTTTTTATTTAATTATTATTTTATCCAGATTACTTATCATTATTATTTATTTTTCTTTCATTATTATTATATGAGCAAAAGTATTGTTTATTCATGACAGCTTCAATTCTGGAGAATGAAATGGAGAATCTATGAATGGAATTGAATTGGAATGAAGGAAAATGAAATGGAGAATCTATGAAACGAGCATCTCTCTCTCACACACACGCATATTTCTAATTTTGTTTTTATCATGTTACTTGCTTGTATTTTCTTAGCCATTGTTCTAGCTTCTTCTATTGGAGGATAAACTTGGTTGTAGGTTAATGTGGATTAAATGGTAAAGTGCCATATAATAAATATACAGGAGGAAATTTTGTAACATAATGTGGTGTTAAATTATATTCACATTTATTTCTTTTTCCAAAAGTTTAGTCCATTGAATTTTACTAGGAGAGGAATTAATTTTACATTTTAATTTAGTTACAATACATTGATTTACACATTCACATTTTCCATTCGTTTGTGGGAGGTGTGAAGTTGTTATTAAGTGTTTAACAATTTATTTTATAAGGAAATGTTTGAATATAGATAAGGTAAAAGCATCGTTTATGTCAGTTAGTAATTTATATGCCATTTAAATATGGAAAATTTGCTTAGTAATATTAATATGAGTTTCACAATTTTCATTTTTGGAAGGGAAAGGCCAAACATATCTGTTTGCATGATCAATTATAATATGAAGATATTTTTCGTAGAGTTATATTAATTAAATCCTCCGAAAATATCAACAGAAAGACATTCAAATGGTTGATCTGTGGGGGGAACAGTCTGTAAGAGACCAAATCTTTTTTGCCTTTTCTTTATATTTATTTGACAAACATCACAATGTTTGACAAAATCATTTTTTGAGTACCTGGGTGTTCAAATTGTTCGTGAGCATTTTGTAAAACTTTTTTCCATAGAGAAAAAAGTACAACTATCTTAACTAAATTTTTCTTTTTGAGTACAAGTACGTCATCAATTTTTGTCATCAATAGTACATCATCAATCTGTGTATGATGTTCTGTAAGTTCTTTGAGAGAATGGTAAGTCAATGGTCATTACTATACTAGAAGGTTCTATTCTAATTCGACCAACATCATTTTTACTTTTTGCAAAAATATGCAAATATTCATATACAAGAGGAAACACAGAATTAGTTCTTTTACAATCAAGCGTGGAAAAATGTCCTCTGAAATACCGACTATACTTTCATGAGTGTCTTTTGTGTTCTTTGTTTCGTCTGATATGTGTAATAAGACAATTGGTGTTAATTGGTTCATTTTTCATAAATGAAGTTTGTCAACAATACCTGCAGAAATAAGTGAGAGAGTGGATCCTGTATCAATAACAACATTGATATTGTCACATGAAATAGGTAAATATCACAAGTTAACTGAAATTAGAGACGTTGATGTATGAGAATTGGTTGAGAGGTGTCCGGACACTAATAATTGTCAGTATAACTGGGCCATGGGTCTTAGAATAGGTGTTTTGATTTTCCATGAGACTTTGTCCAGGTCTAACAAGGTTTCCTGTGCTCTGGGAAGCAGAGTTAGATATGGGTAAGTTACTCAAAGACTTGGTTGTTTAAAAGGACACATTTGTGTCCAATGATACGCATTTCGAATACCTTGTCTTGTACATGTTCCACAGGGGAAAGGTGATAATCCCTGCTGGAAATGAGAGTTATGATTTGGTATATTGCTAAAATATGGAATAAAATTAATGAAATTGTTTGTTCGTGGCCTCGAGTAATTTTGGAAATTAGGTCTGTAATAGTTTGGTGCTCAAGGTATAAATGGTGTTAGTTGCCTATTCATAAAAGGTACAGGTGGTCTATTATGAAAATATGGACTACTTCTAATCGTGGGTTCAGTATTTTTGACCCTTCTTGGTTCAAGGGTAGATTCTTGTATCTTGAAAAGTTTAGTAACCGCTATGAGCCATTCTGACAGAGAGTTAGGTAGGTTGATTGTAAGTAATTGTTTTAAATGAGCAGGCAACCCATCTATTAAACTTTCTAAAATTAATTGAGGTAAAAGCCTAAATTTTGTCCCAGAATTTAATTTCTTATAAAAGTATTCCAATAATGACTCATTCGGGTTAAATTTATGTTAGGAAAATCTGTAAAGTTAATTACATTGGGCTCAAGAAAATGTTCAGTAGAACACAACAAAGATAATCAAAATGAGAATATCCAAGCATGAATGAAAAATGGAGTTAACGCAGAGCCCTTCAAGAAGTTTGAAATATTTTTTTACTTTCCATTCTTCATCCCTATTATTATGTTTATATGCCTGATTAAAATGATTTAAATACAATTCCCTTTTCATCCAAGGAATAATATGAAGATCATTTATATGAAGTATCATTATTAGAAGGCAGTACTTCGTTCAGTTGCAGTATTGCTTGGGACTGTTTTGTAATTTAGGCATTACGGCATCGTACCTCATTAAAAGACTAGTTAGGTTTTCTGAATGTATTATTTTAACACACATACAAATCTTATAGAAATGGTCTTAAAAGTTATTATATAACTTACATATAATAGTCCTCAAAGTGGTGAATATCCAAAAGCAAAGAATGAAAGAGCAATTTTATAATTTATATATTTTTAAATCCACAAATCCTAACATCATAATAACATTTACGAACTTTGAGATGTCTAGTCAATAATTAGCATTACTGATATTTCCATGTAATTATAACTGTACTTTTGCTACAAAATAAATACTTTTCACATTCTTCTATCCATTGTCTGATCTCTAAGATAGATGGTGCAAAGTGGCTAAATATTATCTGTTACTAATTACTGAAAGTATTTAATTTTTATGAATACACGAAAATTAATGTTTTACACAAAACCAAGTACATATCTCCGCAAATTTATTTAACTAATACCAAAATAGCGGCATAAAATCGAATCGTACGAAAGTTAAGATCGAGTTTCGGTCGCAATGCGAGGTTCTTCCTAAATTTAGCAGAAACTAGATTTTCTCTGGTGCAAATAAACAAATACACACACACACATATATATATATATATGTGTGTGATGATGCAATAATATATTCATATGTATATATATTTTATGATGTGTGTGTGTGTGTGTGTGTGTGTGTGTGTGTGTGCGTGGTGTGTGTGTTGTAGCAGTTTAGTT
>BMAW01121462.1:522432-569944 GCA_019974015.1 Nephila pilipes
ATATTAAAGGATTTCAACATTCTTCTACATAAAATGTATTCGACTTACATCAGTTTTATCTTAAGTTTAAAGGAATGTAAAATAAATGAGTCAAGCGCAATCCATTAGTTTTGCAAAGGTTTAATCACATTCTGAAGATCAACAAGTTGAAAACAATTTGTTCATCACACGAGGCGCTACAGCACAAACAAAGAAAAAGAGACATTTCGAAGAATCACACAGGCAAAGGCAATTCACTTAGTAGTATTTGTTTGCAACTGAACAAGATCAGAAGACGCACGTTACTGAAAATAAATCCAATACACGAGAAAGATTCCATTTCACAAAGATACATTCATAAATTTAAATTAATATTCCAACAACACAGTAAATAGAAGAAAAAAAACACAAATACTTAAAAGAATTAAACTGCATTCAGAGCCGTTCTAAAATTACAGATCAAACATTCTTTGTTAAGAGACAGTCCCTTTTTTAAATATCAATCAATAATTAATTTGAAGAACAAAATACATTTCAATCTTAGTAGAAATATTCATAAGTTCTTTTATACATTAGAGACAGGTCTCCTCTAAATACAAAAATACATGTTTATACATATCAACATGAAATTTACAATGGCATGGATATACGAAGGATAATTTAATCCATGCATTTCAAGAATACCAAATTAGTTTTTAATACATTCAAATTCACAAAATCCAATATTGAAAATATAAGTTACAAACAAAAACTCCTTTTATTTTAAACTGACACACACAAACAAGCTGTAATAATTAATATTTCCTTTTTATCATGGAAAAAGAATGTAATCAAAATAAAAAGACAATGTTATTAAAACCACGATTTTTTTTTCACATTAGTTTTAATTTCATATCTCACAAAGATAAATAATTTCAGCATAAAAATACTCAACTAGGATATTTTGACAGGTAAAATAATTTTATTTTCGAAGTACAAAAATAAATGTACTTTTAATTGGGAAATTGTAAGGATTTATATATATATATATATATATATATATATAGTTATATATATATATATATATATATATATATATATATATATATATATATATATATATACATATACATATATATATAACATTTACATTGGAGTTTATATTTACATAACTTTACTGAATCGAAAATATTCCAAAAAAATAGATACTGAAGGTGAAAAAATTCAATAGTACAGTTGATTTTACTCTGAGAATGATTCTAATTGTGAAATGAATATTTAAAATATTTAAATTGATTAAAGCACCATATAAGTGAAGACCTTTCACACCTCTTTAATGACCAAAATACAGAGAAATTCTATGAATATCACCCTGATATACAGAAAGATGGATGCTGGCGAATTTTATATTATAAAGAGGATGTTCAAAGTTTAAGTTTATTGCTTACATTCGAAGAAATCAAAGAACTTCTAAACGACTAGGATTCACCTCCTCTACGTAACAAACTTCGACAGACTTCATTACGTTCGAAACACAAATGTAATCAGGCAGCGAAGAGGAGCAAAAGAAAACTAACCAACTTATCTCCCTTGCATATTATACGACAAAAAGATTCGTCCAATGATTTTCCTCCATCTGTCTACCAGAAGAAAAAACAACTTTGTTTGAAACGTCCCGGCAGCTGAAAAGTTTGCTCTTAGAGTTCTAATCAGAATCTGAGTTAAGCATGGGTCGATAAGTTAGTGCGTCATCGCTAAGCTGGAAATTTAATGAGTTAAACGTTGACTTTTTGAGTAATTAAATGAGTCGCAGTAATTAATGAGCTAATTAATGCGGATGTCTGCTAATTCTAGGATGAAGTAACATGGACAGTGGGCTTGGTTTTGATGCAAAAGTATATGTACTCGATGAGTGCTCTAACTTTATTGAATTCTAAAAAGATTTGTTCCCTTTATTCTAATTAATTCTACCATTATTGCTAAGTGGCCTTGGTATCTTTGTTTTGTGTTTCATGATTATTGTTGCTAGCAAAGATGACTCAAACGGCTCTAGCTCTCGTACCAAATGCAACAATGTATAAATTTTTACGGAAATAGCGTACCCCATTGACACGACAAGTAGCTCTCCTCAGCTGATCAAGACTCTTCTGAATGGTCCATTAAAAAAAATCGCGTTTTTAATCAATAATGAAAATGATTTAAATTCTTTTACTCATTTCTTGTTAACTTACATTTGTGAATTACCAATGCAATTAAAAATCTTAGAGTTCGTTTGCTTGGAAAATATCTCATGAACTAATGAAAAATATTTGCATGATTTTTTTTTAAAAAATTCATTATTTGATTAGAAATGTGAAATTAAGTGAAGAAAGTGATGTGATGTGAATGACTAATGCATTAATAATTATTAACTTTAAAGTGCACAATGTGCATGAAAATTTTGCTTTCTTTATACGAGTATGTATTTACATTTTAGTAGTATCTATTAGAGGTATTTACATTTACAAATAATCTTTGCACTTCTTTCCAAAATGCATCGCTCCATTCTAAAATATAGAACATTTTAAATTGAGTTAAACGCAGCGCTTGCAGATAAGTTCCAATGAAAAATAATCGTTTTATTTTAATCCTAGAACATCCATGAAATTTAAAACAGCATTTTCCTCTGTCTCATTTAAAGCTGTTCGTTAAAAAGATTTCTAGATTTTTTCAACCTAAAACACATACTAAACTTATCACTTTATATCCTTATGTTCCAATGTTTCACTGTAATAGCATGGACGAGGTAGTTGCCGATAGGATTCAACCAATTTGCAGGTATAACACAATTGGAATGATAAAATATAGGCTGATTTTTGACTCCAACACCGTATACATTCTTAAACAAAGTTCTGAAACCTGCCATTGAACACTGGTGCTCACCTCAAATGGCCTTCTGGTGACTTCGAATATATTGCATGCTTGGATAATGGCGACTTTCGGAGAAAATCCGCATCCATGTTACTACTGTTATATAAATTCAAAAGAATAATTCAAATCTAGAAATACTAGGAATGTGCGCCTGATGAAATTCTACATCGTTAGGCACATATTTTATGTTACATGTGAACAACATTACATTGCCTGAATAACTCTATTTAATCCTTAACATGAAGTTATATAACGCATATTTATTAAAGTTTGGAGATTTAAGCAATTGTTTCGCCTTTCCGAAAAAGAGGATTGTAAGTGAACGTAATTGGGCAATAATTTAAGAATCTAACCCAAAAAAAAAGCACTTCCATTAGGTTTCGTTGTCAAATGGTTATTATTTTTTTTCATACTCTTAAAATGACTAATTTCTTATTAAAAAGCTATACTTAAGCTGTATCTGAAGCTTTACTTAATTGCTAATAATGTTTCGGGATAAATTTTAATGAAAAGAATCTGAAATAACAACCACAAAGGTAAAGCATGAAGAAAGTATTACGATTCTTAACTGATGCAAAGCAGAAAATGAGTAAAATTCAGTTTTTTACGTACAAGGACAAGGATTTTCCCCCAAGTGTGAATAAAACATGCATTCGATTCTATTTCTGCAAACGTGCGTCTTCCGATGACAACTTGACATACAAACTAAAGATCACAAAAATATGCTCTATATCACACCGCAGCCAAAGGTCGGAGGAAGACACACAAAACGGAGATCTATCGTCTAGACAGAATCTTTGTTCGTAAAGAAAATTAGGCTAGAATTATTGACTTCAAAAATTGCGTCGATTGCTTTGGAACCTCAACTGGCCGCTTGCTCTGGTTAGGCGCTGTAATAATAAGCTCAGAAAGGCAAACGGTATCGAAGATCAAAATAAATTATTCAAGAAACAAAATGAAACAAATGGCTGCGAAGAAAGCAGAAAAGAAATCAACACTTAAACACATGAATCACAACCTTACTTTCTTGCAAATGACTCTTACCTAAATCGACATATCACCTCGAATTACAAAGAATGAGTAAAAAATAGTAGCAACATGACAATTACTAATGCTGATCACTCAGCAGAAGAATTTTTTCGAAAACGTTCCGGGTGTTGAATGAAACGCAAAGGATTGTTACATGGGCTTTAGGAATGCATGTAACTTTGGTCAATTCCTTCTAAAGAAGAAAATATTACCATTTTCCTATTTCATTTCTTATACTGATGGCTCTTTGAGATTTAGCTAACAATATCGCTATACAGAAATAACTGAAGAAGTAGAATTTATCTCTAACTACAGCCATCAATATACCATTCACATTTAAATAAAACTAAAAATGCGTAATACATTATTGAAGTTGCTACTACTTTTCACTCGACTCTGGTAAATACATTTAACGCATTTATATTTATAATTATAAAAAAAGTTAATCTAGGGCGACAAGATAACACACAAGTACATATTTGCGCCGATTGAAGGCAAGAAAGGTCCCGTTCTTGTCAACAATCATTTTGCATTTTCTTTTGTTTTATCACAATAGCTGTTAGAATTAGAACCGATCACAAGCACCCTCCCCCTTCCTGTTTTTAGTTCCAGAGGAATATGACACACAGAGTATCCAAAAATATAATAATAAAAAAGGCTAAAAATTATATAAAAACAAGAAAATGCCCTATATAATTAAAAAAATGGGGAATGGCACTGGACTCCAATTCACTTTTAATGTCAATGGTACTCTGACCATAGTATAAAAAACACTAAAGAATTCGTAGAACTAAAAGGAGAAGCGAAAAATTTAAAATTATTCACAGCTGTAAGATTCGACTGTACGAACTAGTCCATTCTCTTGCAACAAAATCAGCCATGTGAAGCGAGAGCCAGGCATATCTCTGCAACAGATAACATGGTCTGATAATTTCAACAGGTAAGCATAGTACAACAGTTCCGCCAACAGTCAAGTATAAAAGCTGCATTCGAAAATAGAAACATTGGCATAAATTCCTTTGAAGAAGTAACTTCGCATTTGTAATTTCAGTAGAGTCAACAATTTTCGAAATCATCGAGAGGTTTCCCCCTTACGATATCTTGAAGCCACAGATTATTCGAAGTAGTTCTCAAACACTTTGATTAGTTTATAAGGGAGTGAAAACGCTAGAGCTACGGAAAGCGAGGAACGAACCGTTGGCACACAGTTATTGCGGTGCTATTAGAAATGTGCGTATTATCGAGTTGCAGTCTCGTGAAAGTTTTGCTAAAACTGAGTTCTTTCATTTCATCTTCAGAACAAGCAAAGTGCACAAGATGACCAGGACAAGCGACATTTGGCTAGTCATGGAGCCACTTTTGTCTTTAACGTCGCCATCGGTCCTCTCGAAGTGGAGATCAGTTTTGTCCTCTGCAAAGAAAAAAAAATTCAGTTTTAGAAAAAGTATAACAGAAGCTATTTCCTGAGATTGCATAATTTTTATTACCTTTATTTACACACGCACACAAGAAATTATTCAATATTAAAACTCAAATAATTAAGAATAAATGTAAATTACCTTTATTGATTAAAAGAGCAGTAAATAACCTATTAAAATTCAGACAAAAAAAAAGAAAGAAAAGAAAATCAAATGGATATATTAGTAATTCAAATTGTTGTATCTGGCTTGGGACCGACAAGCGTTGTTAACATGTTCCTAGGATCCGACTTCCCGCTTGACAATTTACTATGACCACTTACTAATGACCTGGTTAACATAAAAAAAACAAAGGAACTATGAAATCTTACACCTCTTACTATTATAACGGCGCAATGGAAACTTACCTATATTATGTTACTAATCTATCAATACAAATAAAATAACTCATACAAATAATTTTAAATACTTTCATTGCCATAAGAATTTGCGTACCAAGAAGTAAGAATGGGATTGTTACGAAGCTTAGCTTGAAGGTACGTGTCAAGCAGATATGTAAATAATTAGAAATGCAGCGTGATTACGTATTGCGTAATGGCACCAGAGGGTGTTGAACTTCGTTCTCCTTGGATTATAAAACTGGTAAGCAGAGCTTGTTTGCGTGTATTTAATATGTTGCAAAGGGATTCTTTTAACTAGAGATGACATTACGCCGTCATTGGAGACAATGTGAGCAGCTGGCAGAGTTCGAGAGGAGAAGAATCACAGGGATGGTGGAAACCGAGTGGTCAACTCTGAGAGTAGCTTGCCATCTAGGCCGTTCTGATTTTACTGTAAGGAGGTGTCGGGACCAGTGGACAAGAGAGAGGTCTATTGCACAGCAACCAAGTTCAGGACGCTCTCGACAGACCAATAGTCGAGAAGACCGCGACAACATACGACACGCATGCATTGCAACCACTGTCTCATTATCCATCATCCATACACTGGAAGCACCTTCACTAAGGGCCTCTGTGTCAGTCCGTACCATCGCAAGGCACCTGGCTGAAGGTCAGTTGCAATCGCGTTTCCCCATTACGTGTACTGCTATTGACACCCACTCACCGTCGCTTCCTTTTGAAGTGGTGTCGCCCTCGAAAGGATTGGACTGCAACCAAGTGGAATCAGGTCGTCTTTAGCGACGAATCTAGATTCAATTTGGGCAATGATGACAATCGTGTACGTGTGTGAAAGCCCCGTGGAAAACGTCTCAATCCTGCCTTCGCTGTATAACAGCACACCGCTCCCACGACTGGTGTGATGGCATGGGGTGCCATCCCATACAACACGCGGTCACTCCTAATATTGACCACTACTCCAGGGGCCATTTTTCAACAAGACAATATTCGCTCACACACAGGAAGGGTCTCACAGGACTGCCTCCGCTATATTTTCACCCTCCCCTGGCCTACTCGATCCCCAGATTTGTCACCGATCGAGCATATCTGGGATGATTTAGGAAGGCAAGTTGGACAGCCTACGAGTTTGGTCGAATTAAAGGCGCGTTTATAGCAACTCTGGAGCGAGATGTCGCAGGACATCATATGGGACTTGTATGCCTCAATGCCCAATCGTATCACATCATGCATTCATACTAGAGGTGACTCAACAGGGTAATAAAACATCCATTCATTTGAAAATTTTCCAACAATAAATGATCATTTTGCTTTGATTTTGTAATCACTTACTTACATGAATTTTGTACTTACGTATGTGAAATTTTGTTTTATTCTGACAACTCTTTCTTGGCGCTCAAATTTTTATGGCAATGAGTGTATATATCTTGCAATAAAAACAAATGAAAATCATTCAATACTATGATAATAATCTAATTTATAAGCCATCTTATAACTGATATACAGCAACACCAAATAATGTTGCTAGTACAGGTATGCAGAAATCTTAAAAATAAAGTTATTAAAAAATTTTAAAAATAGTTAGAAATTATTAAATTTAGAAATATATATATAATTTAGGGTTAATTAAAGAAAAAAAATAGCCCATAGATTAAACAATAATATTAATAAAAAAATTGTACCAGTTGTGTAAATTGCTTAAAGGATGAGGAAACATTGATAATTATCTTTGCGCAGAAAATTTTTTTATGGAATTTTAAGAAGACTGCTAGCAATCTTAAATTAATATTCATTGTTGAAAACAATAAAAATACATAGATATTAAAATTAATTATATGCTCACATATTTTTCTAGATGTAAATGGAATTTTGAAAATTAATAGGGTAGAATAAATAAGATTTATGGAATTTATTAAGATTTTAAATTTTATTGGACTTTTGAGTTACTAAAGTATTATTGCGGAGGATATAATTTATAATGACACACATTTCTATAATTAACAATATATGATATTAATGTTCCAGAATGAAAATTAAACCTATTCTTCCACTTTTAAATATACTGATTTTCTCTTTGGAGTGGCGCGATTTATAATACATCACGAGCCCCCTTTCAACTGCTCACTAAACAAAATTATTTCGGGGAGCTCCCATTTTATGCTCTGGTACGAAAGAGGTCAGGGCGATCTAACGCTTTTTCCCCTCTGTTATCACTTCTTGCGTACTTGTTGCTATCACTTGCAGCAACAGTGGCATTATCTTCCGACATAGCTTGGAAGTAAATTGCATAAAAATTCTAAAATGACTAAATTAAATCAAATATACACTGGTGTTCAAAATTAAGTTGATCGATTATCTTTAGAATGACTGGGAAGATTTTAATGAAGTTGGTGTGTACATAGAGTTGATACAATACAAAAAAATAACCATTTAACAGTTATAAACACACGCATGATCATGCGTAACACTCATAGGAGTCGCAAGGTATAAAGCAACAGCTGTAGAATAGATTTAAAAAAATGGATTAATAGGGGGTATGGTTCCCTTTTACATATATATAGGCCTCGCAAAGTAATTTTATGCTGGGAATAAGGGAGTTTATGAATTTCTGGGGCAATTGGTCCCTCTCATTCAGCAACGCAATTTTCAGGTCTTGAATGGTTTTCATAGGGGGCTTGCGAATTGCAATTGCTCTCACCAGAGTGTCTCAGACATACTCTATAGGATTGAAGTCTGGAGATCTGGCTGGCCAATCCATCTATCGAATATCCTCACTTTCCAGAAATGCGTCGATTAGATGAGCTCCATGTGACCTCGCGTTGTCATCCATTAAAAGGAAATCAGGACTAAATGCACCCCTGAAAACGCGAATATAGGGCTTCAAGATCTCATCCCTATACCTCTTAACAGTCGCAGTGCCTCTTTCAAAGACATGGAAGTGTGTGAGGCCCTCCAACATGATGCCTGATCAGACCGTCAAGCCTCCGCTGCCGTAAAGGTCGATTTCTTAGGTAACGGAACCCTAGTTCTCTCCGTATGAAATAATAGCGAAAATCTCTAGTTAGGTGGAACCAGGACTCATCAGTGAAGAGAAACGGTCACTCATTCATCCATGCTCTAATCTGTATGATCTCTGCATCATTTTAAGCGGACACTCCAGTTCGCGGAACTGAGTGGACGCAAACATCAGGTGTTCTTCTCACAACAGCTCTCTTTCATAAAATCTTCAGGAAATAGTCATCCTTGAAAGTCGGGTTCTTGTGTCTGCATACAGCTCTTGAGAGAACTAAGAAGCTGTAGCATCCCTGTTATGCTTCGCTATAGTGGACAAATGGTGATCTCTGACCGTCATGGTTCTTGGAAGTCCTTTCCCAGGCTTTCTCTCGAAGGATCCGGTATCCTTAAGCTGTTTCTATAAGTTGGACACGGCACGGGTCGTAAAATCGAATTCTCTGCCACCTCATTCTATCATCTAAACGTTGGTGGTTACTCACTTTTACTGTATGATTTTTAATTTAAGCGATTGCTGCAAAAAAACACCAAAAAATTCGGCGAAATGCACTAGCGAACGAAATGCGGATTTTGGCACGAGCGCTTATAAATCCTATTTTTCGACTAGTTCTGCCCACATACACATATATGTTTGAGTATTTGACGTACAAGATTTTGATCTTTGTTTCGAAGCAGTATTTTTACATTTCGTTAAGTTCTTTTTACGAAATTCTACAAAATATGCAAATTCTCTTAATTTTGAACGCTAGTGTACATTACTCTGAGCAACTGCGTTCTTTTCCTGAATATCAATATCGAATCGTTGGAGGTATGACATAAGTCGACAAATTTATGATATATATGTATATGCATACACACACACACACACACATATATATATATATATATTTGTAACGGCTTCCTACACTAGAGGGCGCCACGAATCAGACCTCTGTTTTGTAGCCTCATCTAAGGGGCTCACAACTTGATCGCGAGAGGCAAGGGAGTGGTCATGATTTTTAAACGTACGATGCGATAGCTCCCAATATAATATGTATACCCCTTAATCCAAATTTAGTTTTATAAATTATTTGTACATATTATATTGTTTAATTAAAGGTTATCTTTGAAAAATCCGTCGCTTCATGGAATCCCGAACCCCCTCCCCTAGAAAATTAACAAAACGAGTTAACTCCTTTTCTGTCGTAAGTATTCCCCCATATATATATATATATATATATATATATATATATATATATATATATAATATAAGTTATATAATATATATATAAGTTTTAACTTAGTAACTTGAAATGTATTTCGATAATAGGGAATGCATAGGAATTCATTATATTTTTATAAGAACATAATATGGGCAATACAGTGAAAAATAGATTCTTATAAAATAATATGATTTGGCTGAATAGTAGTGAATCACCAGCCTGATTACATTACAGCAAAAGTGTATTATTTTTAATTAAAAAAGTGGGCTTAAGGACCCAATTCTTCATGTGATTGCTGAAATGTAACTAATAGTATTCTGAATCATTGTAAGACATATGTTTGGTATGATGTCAATAAATTAACTAATGAGCTTGGGACACTCATTATTTCTTTTGAATCAAAACAATAATGTTCATTCATTTGACTTCTTCATTAATTTCCATCTTTCCAATTAATCTTATCTGAAATCTCATATCAGAAATATTTATGTTTTAATATGTCTTTAAATAATACAGCTTTGATTTTCAGTTTTATTTTACCTTTTCTATTATTACATTTTGAATTATTTAAAATTGATACAAAAAGGCTCAGTTATGTCTGCATAAAAATATTTTGCATGAAATTTACACTGTTCTATAATCAATCCCATATATATAAGAACAATCCTATATACATAAAAAATACTTATATGTGATGAATATTGCACAAATATAAATTAACCAAAATCCTGTTCTGAATCAATATGAAGAGAGTGATATACGAGTAGAGCATGAAGAAACAATAAGCTTTATTTAACCCTTAACATTTCCCGAAAGAAATTCAAGGACCTGAAACTCGAAAATATTAAAATAATAGCAAATCTTCCTAGTTTCTTCTAAGACAATTTTTAAAGAATTTTCATAGTCTGCTGCAAGGTATGCCAATTAATTCTGAAAACGCAAACCATGAATTTTCTCGCTGCTATCTTCCCACATTACTCCCCCGCATAGAAGGGAAAAAAAAAGAGGCGTCCATAACTCCTGATTGGCTGAACTCCTATAATCTGAAGACGTAAACAAACAGGAAGAATTCTTGAAGTTTATTCTACTTTACGCATTTAATGAAAAAATTTTGATGGAAGAACATTACATTTACTGGGATATCTTTATATTTACTACTTTTAATAGGATATGACATATTTTCAATTTGAGGTATTGAAGGACATAAGTATATATTGCTAAAAACAATTCAATTATTTTTATTATTCTACATAAAAGATATGAATATGTGAATGCCAGTAAAAAAAAAAAAAAAAAAAAAAAAACCTACTTCTGAATTTTTAACACTCTGATTCAAGGGGAAAAAAACATTCAGATTATACATACACACTAGGGTAGTTCAAATAATACCAGTATTATGAATAGGAAATGGGAATGAGATAACTGATCGTAGAATTGTCCTTTGATAATTCTTCCTTTTTCTAAGAAATTCACTAGTTTGACCCAAAAAGTTGTCCTTGTAATTTTTCCGATCAGTGAGACCATCTTCGCTTTCTTCGAAGCAGATTCAAAATTAGCAACTAATTGTTTTGATTTTTGCCCAGTTTTGGGAGTATAAACATGAATCTAAGTCAAAAAGAGGGTGACAACTTGACGTGGTTTCAATCAAATTTTGATAAAGTAGAAAAGCGATATCAAATTAAAAAGAACCAATGAATCAGAGACAAATCCAATTGGGCCCCAGCTAAAAAATGGCCGCATACAATGATAACATCACTTTGTCTTAGTAACGTCCTTATATATATATATATATATATATATATATATATATATATATATATATGGAAAAATAAAGCAAGTAAGAGATGTTGAAAACAGAAAATATGAAACATATTTTTTTTTTTAACTGCAGTGATGCAGTGATTTCGGTTCAATTTCAACAAATGCTCTTTCATGTAAATTTAAAAAAGATTGCAGCAATATTTTAAGACCAGCAAAATTCTATAACAATAATTTGCGCGGGAAATCTCTTCTGTAACTGAAAAATACAAGTTGAGACAGAGCTCTTATTTTTTTAAAAAAAAATTGGAAACAAAAGATAGATCAGTGCTCATTTTCGCTGATTTTCATGGGGGAAAATCTTCTTCAACTGAGAGCTGAAGCAAAAGAGAAATTAATGCAAGCCTCATATTTATACATTTCTATTCGTATTCTGTAACAAAAATATTAGTTTAAAAAAAAAAAAAAAACAAGAAAAAAAAGTTCCACATAAAAAAAACAAAATAAGTTACATGCATAATTCTTAATATTCGCGCTTTTTTTACCCTCTTCTTTTGATTAAGAAATTATAAATAAACACATACATGCTGTATTCACATCTTACACAACGAGATTACAAATTGGACCGACTATTTAAGATTTTTTATACTTACCTTCTATCTACATGGATAATGAGGTTAAGTTTTGAAGAATCAGAAAACTAGGATGGCTGTATTTTAGAAAAAAATTGGCTATTTATATTTACAGGCTATGTATCTACTTGTTGAAAAATACAAATGCTTTTAACATTTTAAGGACGACTTTCTTACCACCTTATATAATTTCGATTTCAACAAAGCTTCTAATTTTCTCTTTAATCCGGTAGAAAAAATTGTGAAAAATGTCAAGTTTCTAAATTCAAAAAATATTATATGAAGTTTTGGAAACAAGAAAGTTTATCTTTGTTTTATTAAAATAAAATGATACACATGATAATTGGTGTTTAGTATTAAAGGGAATTTCAAAATGTAGAAGTAGTTCAGATGAAACAATTCGGTTTCAAACCGTCCGATATCCCGAAATAATTGGAAAGCTAATATATATATATATATATTCAAAACCGAAAGAAATTATATTAAAGTTACCACGCTTAGAAAATATTGCGGCCAAAATACCGAAAAGAGAAATGGGGGAAAAATTATTAACAGAAAAAATTATTTTACCATAAAATATATATCATTTTTGATTTATTAAATGAAAGGATTCAAAACTTCGGAAGAATTTTTTTTATTAAATTCATATGAAAATTATTCGGTTCTCAGAAATAATCTGCAAATATTCATACATACCAGTTCGCATTTTTTTTTTTAAGAAAATTTTGACAAAAGAGAATAAAGTGTTACATAAATAATGGTATTTCAATTTTAACTCCTTCTTTATTAAATTTTTCCTTTCTGTAAACGTAATCCAATGTAAGGAAAATTCTTCGATATGGATCATTCGCCAGAGATCAAAATAAAAAGGTAATTACTCTCTCTCTCTCGAAATATTCTTAACATAGTGTTATATTTTTCAATATTAAACTTTGGTGGACTATTAATGCATGGAGAAGTTTAATTGAGAGAAGTTTTAAATAAGAATTTTACATCGCCATTTTAAAATATTTGGGACTTTTTAATATCATTTTTTGCAAAATTTTCAGCCCGTAAAAAATCTTAATAAGACGAAATTTTAATCAAACAATCGATGCCATGAGTTTCAATACTTTTTCAATATCCTTTGAAACTGCCATAATTGATATTGTCTAATACACTCGGAAAAGATACTAGTTTTTTGTTCACGTATTGGGTTCCATTTTAATCATTCTCAATGAATAATTAGAAATCAACATCATTTTAATTTTTTAGTTCATTCTATAAGCCATACGTATTTTTACAAGACAAGGTTAGTTTTACTTTAACCCCAAAGACACTTAATTCATAAGTAGAAGGTGGCACTTGAAAGGTTATTTGATTGAGTGTAAGGATTCATAATTTTACAGAAAAAAGGATATTTACTTTTTTTATAAATTAAAAAAATATGTTATTAACTAAGAATAAATAAACAAATAAAACTGTTACAAATTAAGTACAATAAATCTTTTTTGAAAAAATACAACTTCCACGTAGCAAGTAGACGTTTTGTAAGAAAACACTATTGAATTTGATTCAAATGTTCCTTAAAAATAATTTAAAAACTACGTTACAATGTATAAGAGTGTGAAAAGCATGATTCTTAAAATAATTTATTTTTGCAGTTACAATCCGTTTTACTTTATAACTATTAATATATAATTTACTTGTTAAAACATGTTCCAGAATTAAAAAAAAAAAAAAAAAAAAAAAAAAAAAAAGAACTACTGCGAGTTTATTTGAAGGGCAAATATCAATCATATATATATATATATATATATATATATATATATATATATACAAAACTGTTACCCGTTTATCGTCTGGAGATCACACCCATGACCGGTATCACAAGTACTGTATATCGAATATTTAAAAATTGTGAAGGCATTATTTTACTTTTTAATTACCGGTGTGATAGACGTTGGTATTAAAAAAATTCTACCCACGTTTTGTGGCGCGTGTTTCGTATAAATGTTGTCTTTTAAAATGTTCCATCACACATCATTAACTATACATAGTAAAACTAAATCTTTCAAGTTAAATCCTTTAAATATGAAATCAATTTCAGTTTGAAGTAGCCATGAGAACTTTAAATGTTGCTTTTTTTATTATTAACTGTTCCAATGGACTGAAGTTATTCAACTCAAAACAAATTAAGATTTAAAAATTGTAGAAAGGCATTGCATGTGTTTTACTTTTTGGTTACCGGTGCGATAGACGTTCCATTAAAAAAAATTTTACCCACGTTTTGTGATGTGTGTTTTGTAGATGCTGTCTTAAAATGTTCCATCACAAATTGTCAACTATACATCATAAAAGAATCCCAAGTTAAATCTTCTTTTAAAATTTGAGTCCGCTTCAATTTGTAGTAGCCACGCGAATTTTAAATTTAGCTTTTTAATTAATGTTTCTGATCTATAGTGGAATGAAATTATTAATCCTCAATACAAATTAAAATCAGTGTTTTGAGCTATTCAAGGAACAGAGAGGATAATAAACAGTAGTTTATATTCATTTACAGGAAAATGTCTGTTCTTTCAAAGAGATTTCCTTATTATTTCCTACAAATTGAAAAGCTTTAAGAAGGCTGTTTTTTGCTGTCTTAAGAGATATTTAAAAAATCCTGGAGTGACACATATTTAACTACTTACTTTAACCCGAAAGGAGAAAAATAACTTTTTAGTTAAAAAATGCTAAAAATCAGGTAATTCATCTCACAAAATTTGAAACTTTTTACATGCATTTTTATAAAAAATAATTTTTATATATGTTTAACTGACAAAATTAAATCTTAAATATAATACCCGAATGATTCTTGAATTTTCCAATATATTTTTCGCTAAGTGATTAAAATAGTGATTTTAAACTCGGGCAAAAATTTTGTAAATGGGGCATAGTGGAATCGCTTAATAGCATTTTTGAAACATCATATTTAGATTATTATTTTAAGGGAGATTATATAATTTGAATTTAAAAAGAGCGACTAAAACAATATCCGTAATAATTTACAAATATTTTTGAGTTTTTATAGATAGATGAAACTCTTAATATTCTTAAGAATATTTGTCTCTCTTCATTTTTTGGAACTACGTATTTCAATGATTAATTCTAAACTTATATTCACTCTGTCCCATAATTATAGAAGCAAATGAGCATTTAAAAGAAAATTATTAGCGAATGCAACAGTAAGTTATGCTGTAGTACATAACTGCAAAGTCTCCAATCGAAATCAATATTTCATGTCATCTGTCTCAATTGTTTTTACACTTCTCTCAATTTTTAAGTTAACTAAATTATTCCAAATTATAAATATTTTTCTAATTTCATTCACTGATCGAAATAAATTGTTTTATTTCAGTTTAATTGTAATACCCATTGTAAAAGTAAGATAAAAAAAAGAGAGTTTTCCACCAAGGATTGTGTTATGATTGTCCAATTCTTGATGCATCAAAAGAAAAAGTAAAGTTGTAGAAAGGTACAATTACGTTAGCTACAAAACAATTTAAGTGAAACAGAATGACCATTTCAAGAATTTGAAAATGTTCAGTCAAAAACAATTGTCAAAGTGAATATTATCCTAACGTTAATTCTTTGAAAAAATAAAACTGTGGACATAAATCCAAAGATTATGGAGAAAGACTAAGACATATTCCTCTCAGAAAAAAAAGGCACCATAAGATCAGAAGCTAGCGACATTGAAGTTCCAAAATCTACATTACTCTGGATTTTGAAAAAAGGAAAATACATATAATGAGTTTCAAGCACAATCAAACCATTTCTCACAAAAAAAAAAAAAAAAAAAAAATCGCGTAGAATTTCGTCTGTCAAAACTTCTAATAAATATTGATAAAAATACTAGATAAAATTATAATTAAATAAATTAAAATATTTATAATTCGGAATAATTTAGTTAACTAAATATAGTACCGAAATTATTGAAAAATCGAGAAACTATCTAAACACCCAAAATAAAAATTAGTAGTAAAGTTTTTAATTCCCTGTTTAGATTAATCTAGTTTTTTTATTGTAAATGTGGTATTTATTTTCTATTTCTACCATTATTATAAAGGACAAATTTAATTAATCAACTGCCATTATTATTATGGGACAGAGGGAGAACTCTTTTTAAATCTTCAATGTGAAATGTAATTTATGAAAAGTAACAGTGTTTGATTCTTCATATCAGATGCAAACAGGGATATATTTTTAGAAATCTGAGAAGTCTCTGGTACCTGTCCTTGGGTACACCATTGAGCCTACTGGAAGCATTCAAATAACTGTTTATTTGACTTTGCAAAATTAGCTCTCAACTAAAGCTACATTTAGGGCTACATCATAAATTCATCACGCATGTCTCCGTTATTCTAAATTTAGATATTTGGAAGATTCAGATTCGTTTTTAATAGATGTCCCTCTAGATCTGCACAATGAGCAACAGGCAAAGATATTTTAGATCGTGGTCATGGGACAACTTCATGGCTTATACCTCATTCTTCAAACTTTTACAACATATTACATGAGGATTTAGTTGATATTGAAAATGTATTAGCGTCACTTACAAGAACCACGAGGAGTAATGATGATGGACTTCGAAATTCTGAGTCAAGGTCAAGTGGAAAGGACGATATCTGAGCTGGCACCCCATTCTCCTTATTTCCACACCAGGTGAAAATGAAGACTTTGAACCCAAAAAGATTCGACGTTGTGACGTCATGTTTATTCCTTCATATTTTGCAATTTATATTAATCAATTTAAAAAATAATGTCACGACTTCCTGCTAAGAGTAGAAGATTTTTCCCCCCTCTTTCGTAGTCAGTGTGTTCGACTACTTGGATCACAACGAACCTCAGATCCACCGCACAACGGGTCTTTAGTAGAATTAGAGCTCGAAACCGCGAATCAATGGAAATAACACTGTGCATGAGCTCGCTTCCATGGCCACTCGACTCACGTCAAAAATTTGAAAAAAAATTAGATTGTACCAACAACATCTCCAATTATTCGGCTCAATGGTCTTCGTGATTGGACGAATTGAGATTTGAACTTATGAACCATCATCTACAAGCGTCCATCACTAGGTTCTCTCTCAGTTTCCTCAACTACAATTCACAATATCTTAATAGGATGCAAGTAATTAAATTATGTTAAGAATGGTATTGCATTTGTTACCTGAGGTGTCGCCACTGCCCGAAGCCTGCGCGTAATCTTCATCATCGCTGGTCTTCCACCAAGCTCCGCTCCCACTCCCTTCGCCCACTACGGAGGAATCCGACTGCGGCACCGACGTCACACGCGCGTTCAGGATCTGAAATACATTAAAGATTGTTTCAATGAAGTTCAAAATATTTACTACAACATCATCTCTTTTCACGTAAATAGTATTAAAACCTTTTGAAAGGAAATAATATCCACAAAGGAAGGAAACTGGTTGTATTTATGATTACGAAAAGTGAAATAAAGAATGAGAATGATAAAACATGTAACAAACTTCAATGAAACATCACTTTCAATTTCTTTCCAGTTAGTAACTTTTCATGACTTTGATAACTGAATATTTTACTACTTCAAAATATGTACCAATGAAACTGGGTATGTCGTGAATAGTTTTTCGTCTGGAATCATCAAACCTTTAGAAAGTATTATTTTACTGACGTAACTTAAAATAAAAAATAAAAACATCTTGAGCTATGCAAGTAATCAAGAGTGTAGTGGGCACAAGAAACTAAATGATTTAATTAAAGACATATTAATACTTCCCACAGCTATGCTTTTTTTCGTATCACAGCATTATTTTTAAGTGAACAAAATTTTAAAAAACACGTAATTAATTATAAGAATATAAGTAAGTTTGCATTTATGCTAATTACGAAAGAAAGAGAAAAAACAAAGGTATTACATACACACAAAAGCTTGTTGAAGCATACTTAAACTAAATAAGATTTTTTTAACATTAAAATGCATGATCACAATTGTAGGGGGAGACTTTTTAATGTTTTCTTTTATTAAATTAGATTAACCTGCAAATGTGAAAACAGAATTTGAAGCTAATTAATTAATATTTCATATCAGATTTTAATTTTCCTATCTTTTCTTGCCTTGGTTGTAAATGGCTACACTCTGACTCAAATGTTATAAATTACTTTTCAAATACTTTATAGAACTTCAAGATTCGAAGACTTTCTCTCTCAAAGACTATTTTGTTGATTTTTTTAATTAACAACAAATACTCTTTATTACATTAAAAAGAATATTTATCTTATTATTCCCTTCTCTTAAAGTTCAGTTAAGCCATTTAAACGATTTGTTCTGGGGGCTCTCTTCAATCCTGTTTGTTTTCCGAGGTTTCAAAATATGATATTTAATTGTTGATTAACTTGACACTAACACTTCGTTAATTTGGGTTCAGTGATTTTTCATTTCTCCTACTCTTATTTTTCAAAGCGTAAAAAAAAGCGTTATCAAATATCTGTCGGGATGTCAAATTTCTTGCCTCTCCAGTTTTCAAACTAGTTTCGAACACATGAATACATAACATTTTATGAGTTTAATTTAAAATGTTTTTATATTTTTTTGAAATTTTTTTAAAAATTCTGTTAAAATTGGTTGTCATAAGACTTTTACATTGCTTTCCATAGTTCTTCAATATTTATTTAATGAGATATGCAAGAAATATTACAAAATTTTTATAAATTATAACGTTTATTTTTATTTTCTTTTTAATTTTTGTTCAAACAAATAATATTTTTATGCGGTTTTTTAAAAGAAAATGTAGCTCATTATGCCTTTTTTCATTTCTCATTAAAAAAAAAAAAAAAAAAAAAACAGTAAATGATACCCTATTAATTTTTGCTTAGTTCAGAAGTGAAGAATGTTTGACCTTTTTAAAGAATTCAAATTTTGAGATACTCTTTTATTTTCATTTTTACATTTGTATTCATTATTGATTTGATTGATAGCACAAATTAAAATTTAACAAATCGTAAATGATATTGTTTACGAATAAAGCGTTCCAAAATTTTTTATGCTCAGGATGTCAGGTACCGATGTTATATTAACTTATTTGTGTAAACTAACCTGCTTGTTTAATTAATTCTTCTGCTTTTCATAACAATATAATAATAAGTTTTTATAGAATACTATGCATTTTTCATTAGTTGAACTTTCTTAAATGCGGTCTTATTTAATTATGAAACAACTTATGCGACATTCCAGCATAAAAATGTTCCCCATCTCTAAGAATAAGCTGAATATTATCAAAGGGATTTTAAAATTAATGTTCCAATTCACACATATGTGAAAAATAAAGTAAATTTAATTTAAATAAACTGTTTCATGTTATTGTTGAGCAAATGAAATGATCTACTAATGAAGCCTTACCTGTTTGACGTGTTGCAACTTGTCAGCTAGTGTGCTGACAGTAACATCGCGCACCCTAGGCGATTTCATCTCCGGGTTGTACTTCTGTGCTGACACACCTATGCCCGCCACTGTCTTCGTATACCTGTAAAAAGAAACAATATCTCAGAACAAAGGCCTTTTTTTTTATTGAAACGGATAATACTTTTACGAAGTTGGAATCTCATTAAGAGAGAGAATTGGATTCGTCTGGATTTCATTTTATATTAATGTCACTGTAAGTACTGACTTTTAGTTTTAAGTCCCCACTAATCGTGAAATCCAATCAGTACATAAATACATACTGGATTATATACTGGTTTGGGAAAAAATAGTTTAACAATGTCAAATATTCGATATTTTTGAAAAAAAAAAAAAAAAAATAATTAATAATTTGGGAAAAAAAAATTTTAAAATTTAAAAAATTCTATTTTTTTTAAAAAAAAAAAAAAAAAGCTATGTATAATTATCTACAATATCGATTTGAATACAATACCTCTAGTATTGTTTTAGACGCTCTCGCCGAAGTGCGGCATGTGTGGCAAACATACAGAAATGCACATCGTCCTTTACAACTGTGTCAGTTTTGATGATATATTTTCATAACAGTTAATATTTTTAAAATAAAATGTTATATTTTTCATTTGCCATGTCACGAAAACGTTGAAGATGCTTTTTTTTTTAACAACGAGTTGAAATAAAATATCCTTTTTTAAAAGCAAGGGCCAACAACGACGATAGTGAAGTTGAATGTGTAAAATGTAAGAGTGTGTTTTCAACTGCTAACAGTTGAAAAATGGTGTTGAAAAGCACTTTCAACATACCAAACATTAATGTGTAATGTCTGCAACAATTTCAAATAAAAGTATGATATATTTTGAATAAGTGTGATAAAGTATGATATTACAGCTCCATGTAAAGGTTTGTAGGCGTTACCAATAATTTCGATCAATGGACTGGAGATGCAAATTGATTAAAGCATGTTTCAACGCCAAATTGACTTGTTCTGGAGCAAAATGCGAGGCAATAATTACCGATGTTCTGGTGCAATACGCTAATAAGTTATTGGATGAGGATTTGAATGATGAAAATTTGGTTTCCAATTGTTGAGATATATCAAGCCACCAGAAAATGAAACTGATTCCCATAACCGAAAAATAATTTTCATATCAGTCCGACATCCACGTCAGAATATTAGAACTAAAGGATTTGACAGGTAAAACATCAGACATAGATGTTGAATATATATTAAGTAGGAATTTTTTTTAATGATAATTTTGATAAGAAAGTACTTGGCTTTTGCGCAGAGATGTTATCAATACAAACTTCGGAGGAAAGCGAAGGCCGAGGATTTTGCGTCGCTAAGCCTAACTTTTAAAAAAAAAAAGTTTTCGTCCTAATTTTGGTAAAATAATTTTTCATAAATTTTTGCTAAAATTTTAGATTATTAATTAAGCCGTTATATATTTTAAAATTAGCATTTTTAATAATCTTTTCCCTTAAATTTACAGAAAAATGTGTATAAAGCAGTGCTTACTTTGAGAAATTATTTTCAGAAGCGCTAATGAAATTATTGTAAAGTTTTACTATCAAGAGCACCAATAAACTTTATAATTAATAAAAAAAAATATATACAATAAATACTATTTACAAGAAGTAACAAAACTTAATGTGAAGACCGAGTGTGATAATTCTCGAGGCGAAGAGAAACGCAAAGTCCTTTTTTGTTCGTCTCTGACAAATTGTCCGCGTCAGAATTCATAGAAATATTCTTTTCAAACCTTTTAGTAAATTAATCACACTCTCAGAATTAATTGGATCGTCTACTCTGTGAGTATATTCTTCTAATAAACAACGCTTTCTCGCAATTATAATGAGGAGTCAAGGCCTTCCGAAATAAAAAGGGAAGTATTCGAATTACATCCAAAAGCAACGCAAAGTCAAACAGTACTGACAGTACAGCTATAAAAATAAATAAATAAATAAATAATACTTAGAAAAGCCAAAAAAAAAAAAAAAAAGGTGAGAAACCAGAAACACGAATGCACATCCCATGGAAGTTTAAAAAGCCGAGTTCAGTTTGTTTACATTACGCTTTTCTTCCTCCCCCACAACAGCTGGTGAGTAAAATATTGAATTAAGACAGACTGTGATCAAACTGAAGGTCGAGATTTCAAAACTACTATTCATTTCAAAAGTACTGGTCACAGGGCGCCATCTAGAGATATTTAGAAAAAGTTACACCACAGAATGCGAATAAGCATCGTTCGGCCCCTGTGCTCATTCTCAAGTGATGCATATTTGGTACGTACGGCCGTAAACGACGATAGCGAGTGATGCATATGCGGTACTTTCGTCCCGAAAGGGTTAATGAACACCTCAGGGAAACCAGTCATCAAACGAAATTACACGTTGATAAACCTCAAAGTGTATGCTCATAACCAAACACAATTTTAACTTTACTCTTCCATGGATTTTCATAAAAACATCTAACATGGATTGTTACTAAAATCGATACATTCCTTAGAAAAATACAAGAAACAGAATTTTTCAAAATCGAGGAAGATGTTACGGTACATAACTTGTTCTGGGACGAATTTTTTTATTATATGTGTGCGTGTGTTTTCATCAATTCACCACTTTCAATGCTTTTTTATTCCAATTTAGTCAATGCATTCGTACTATAAGTGTGTGAAATTTTCAATTTTTGAAAAATAGTCTCCTTACATTATATGTCATTCTCGATTCTGGAGAGAAAAATGCTTTGATTGGTTTTCAATAACGTTGCACTAGAAGCAACACGAGGGATAATGGCGATGGACCGCGTTATTTTGAACCTCGGTCAAGTGACGAAGACGACACCTGAGCTAGTACCTCCCTCTCCAAACTTCCACACCACGCTTTGAGAGAGAGCTTTGAACCTCGACAGATTTAACGTGCATCAGCCCCAGCTACACTACGAGTCTGAAGAGGACAAACTTTTTTTTTACAGATAACAAAAAAAAGTCTTACGCATCAGAAACGTGAAATCCAGTTTTGTATTTTTGAAAACACTTTTATTTTACTGAGCATTGATTCACATCGAAATCACTTTTAAAAGTCGAAAAGGAGATTTCTAATTTTAATCAAATGCATTAAATAATTTGAGAAATTTCCAAGCATTTATGATCCTTTTCATTTGGAAAAAAAAAAAAGAGAGAGAGAGAATTTTTGCGTCCTTTCTCTCTTGAAAGAAAGCGAAATTGTTTCATTTTTTTTTTTTTTTTTTTCGTGTGTGTGTCTTGGTTATGAAAAAAGTACATGTTTTTAAATCAAAATTTAAATCGTTAAAAATTTTAAGATAACGTATTTGGTAATAATTTTTTATTTTCACATTGTTATCAAAACTTTAAAAAGAATAAGTTTAATGAAATATAATGTGAAGTATTATAACTTGAAGAACAAATTTCTTAAAAAAAATAACTGAATTTATACAACATTGCTTGTACTCATTAATTCCTTTATCAAAACGCAACTGCGTATATTCGGCGCTTTGAAATTCTTTATTAGAAATCTCTAATTTTATACACGTTGTTGGTTGTAGTTTTTGAATTTTAAATCTCTGTAAACTAGTTTAGAGCTTTCAGATCGAATAATTAAGGAAAGACACTTGTTCATCCAACTGGGAAAAAACAAACAATTTGCACTGTTTTGGATATATTTGCAAATAAGAAATATTTACAAATAAGACTGGTGAGCTAATATACACTTTTAGATCAATCACTCTAGAAATGCAAGTAAATGAATCACATCGTGCTCTTTATCGAACTTGTATAATGCTGCATTTTATAGCTAACTAAATAAGCGTAAAAATAACTTGGAAACTCGAAACAAAACACGCAAATAGCCGAGACAAAGGTAGTGTCTTTATCTTTGGCAGTCTTGAGTGAACTCTTCCGCTTTCATCTACATTACTGGAAGCATTTGGAAATGAACTATCATTTATATGTGGATCGATAATATCATTGTTTCCTTTACAGTTATTAATATTTTTCAACTTTATATATAAAGTCTTGAGATTGCATATGGGACTAGTCAAAATTAAAATAAAATTTTCTCATTAAGAATTATTTATTTACCAGTAGGTTAGATTAGTTACATGTATATTTAATTACAAAACAAAGAACTAAATTAAAAGCTAATGTTTCATTTTAAATTACTGGGCCAAAATCAAATATATATATGAATCATGGAAACCTTTCCCATCTGATTTTGAAATAAAAAGTAGATACAAAATAAATTAAAAAGTTAAATATTCTAATGAAATATAAACAATAATGTATAGAACCTTGCTTTGCTCGTACGTATGTCAGGCAATCGCATTAAAGAAATATTCCACAAGTGTACATGCTGAAAATATTTTTTTTTATAGTTCTGCAATGTATCGTAGTAAAGAAATAAATCAACTTTAATATCTTTCGCAATTCTCATCATTTCAGGACAATATTACTACCAATATTAATGACTGAAAGAAAGCTAAATTATAGTGTAAGTTGTGTAGTTAAGCAACTTAAATAACATAGTTTATTAACTTCTATATAAAAAAAATTTATAATGGAATCCAATTTTTTTCATACTCCTAATTTCTCACCTTAAAATTAGACTACATTTCGTAAAATTCTGCTCTTAAGTTATGAGGGCTTACAAAACGGGGTACCCAATGTTAAATGAATGCATCAAACATATAACGATAAAAATTTATATTCAACATTTTTTGAAGCTTTTTGCACCAAATGATAGATAATTCTTTTCAATTCTACGAACATAAAAAAATTTATATCATTTTGAAAAATATGAATTATTAAATAAAATTATAGAAAAAAGATTAATAGTAACAGTCACAATTTTAACATATTTAAATTTCTCGTGTCAAAAGAATCCTTAAAAAAATTAAAAATTTATTAATTCCATCCAATTGTCCATGAAATAATAAATTTTGTTATTACTATTGGATATCGCTGAGTTTTAAAGGACCGTATACAAGTGCATAATTCTTAATTAACGGAGCCCTCATCAAACGGTGTTAAAAATAAGAGTAAATATTTTTAACTGATTTGCCCAAAACTATAGTAACAGTTTTCCCCAAATATCTCTAGCATTAATGAAATTCGAATAAAATTTGGGCCTATTTACACCACTTACTACCTAATTATGGAAAAAGACCAAGTTCTGTATAGGAAAAATTCTGTTTTATAAGTTAATTAATTCTGTTGATTATTTAATCCACTTACACTCTCAGTTCCCTTTGATAACATTGATACCAATTTTTTCGAGAGGCGATGCGAATTACGAAAGTTATGAATTGCGAAAATTAATCATTTTTTTAAACTGTATTTGCTACGCAGCAGTTATGTAATTCTTCACTACTGCTGACCGCGGTATCCTAGTGATCATGGTCACGAACTCTAGTTCAATATTGTTTTCGTCGAGTTGAAGGTTCGAGCATCGATGCCACTAAAGACCCGCCGTGTAGTGGGACTGATGCATGTTAAATATATCGAGGTCCCAAGTCAGCATTGGTACGGAAGTTTGGTCAGGAGTCGTCCTTGTTACTTGACTGTGGTTCAGAACAATGAGGTCCGTCGCCAATAGTCCTTGTGTTGCTTCCGAGTGCGACGATAATAAACAATCGATCAATCAAATACTTCACCTCTGAAATCGATAAGGGATATATGTGAAATTTTAAAGGTTCATATTTGATAACTTTTGTCATGAAATACGAATTTTAAATTAACATTTTATAATGAAAATGCTCTTTTTTGTAAAATACGTTATGATAAAAATGTATTTCGACTGTTCTCTGCGACCTCCTTTAACGACATTTAATATAAAATATATTAACCGAAAGAGAGAGTAAATCTACTTAACGGTTTTAGGATACTCTTCTGGAAATTATAGATTGAAAATATTGTTTTCCGTTCACCCACAAGAAAGTTTAGATCATCGATCACTTATATAGGAAGAATGATTTAGTCTAGTCCATTATTGATGCAGGTTATCTCTCACGTGTTAGATAAGGGCTAAGGCGGGGAATCTTCTCTATCTTTTTCATACGACTGGAAGATTATCATTATTTTAAGGTGAACAAGGGAGAGGATGGATTTTTAAAAAAATCTACATCTAGAAAGTATTCACAGATTTCATACAAAAAAAAATATCTGGTCCTTAGGAATAAAAATACTGAACATCAGAATTTTTTTTAAAAAAAAAACAAGCAACCTAGATCTTATGATAGTCATGAAAAACTATCATGATATTTTTCTCACTAGTTCTTACAAATTAAGTTCCTTTTTTGGTTTCTTCAGAAAAGAAAACGAAAAAAAAAAGTTATGAATTGTTAGTAATAAAACCCAATTTTAATTCCACCAAAAATATTGCTAATGAATTAAAATGTTGAACGACGAACCAACCTATTCATTGTACGTAATTTTATAAAGCGTTTTCATACTAAGGATTGTGAAAATTTAAAAAAGAACCTATACATAATAGAAAAAGCATGAGCTTATTATGAAAGCATGAGCTTATTATTAGCAACAAAAAAAAAATTCACGCATTAAATAAACATGCATTAGTAATATATGTTCATATTTGTAATTTTTTTTACTTTACAATATATTTAGGGCCACAAATGGTTTCTTTCTCCCAGGCTCTTCATAGAAAAACCGACTCTAACCAAGAGCCGAAGAATCTAGATAGCTGGCTAGATTACGATGCTTAAAATCGCAAGAAAAGGACCAAAGACGGTATGATTCTAAACACCGAATAGTCTTCTTTAAACCTGGAGATCTCGTATGAATTTTCACATCTGTGCGAAATGTAGGGATGTCGGGAAAGTTACTTAAAAGATACTTTGGCTCATATAAAGTCCTCCGACGAATATCTGACGTAACATATCAAGTTCAAGATTTTGATCCCTGTCCGCAATGCCGATGGACACTAGAAGTGCAACATGTGCTTCGAATAAAGCCTTATTATGATCCCAATGCACAAATACATTTTCAAGATGATTGTACTGTTTCTGACGAGCTGAATCATGGAGCAAGTGTATCGAACCGCTGAAGAAAGTCGCCATTATTTCGAGTCTATTCAGGACCCATAACATGCCCTTTATAGAAAAATCCCGACCTTACCACAGAATTCGGGCGCTGTTTTTCAAAGGGAGAGCAATGCCTCGAAGATTACAAGCACCGATGGCGCAAAGGTAAAGCTCTCGCCTACATTACGAGAGTTCTGGGAACCAAAACCTAGTACATTAAAATTTACTTTAAGGTTTTGTTTAATTGTTCTATCTTTTCTAGTATATTTTTTAAAACCATCCATAACATTCTTTACGTTTCAGAGCAGAGTTCTGGAATATTCTCGTGTAATATATAAACCCGTATGTTCTGAATCGAGTGTAGGTGCTCTTAGTCTGTTAATAAATAACGATATTCAGGTCTAATGTGTGTTCAATTCAACCTGCTCCAACATTTACGTGACAATATTATATATATATATATATATATATATATATATATATAATGTAAATTAAGTACAATGAAACACGCATGTAATTTAACACTTAAAATTAAAATCGTAATCTTTGCAATAAAAATAATTATAATAAATAAAACTTATTTAAATAAATACATAAATATTATAAAAATTATGATTCAATTATGATCTGAAAAATCATTAGAATAAGCAAATCTTAAAATATTTTGAAAAATACTATATATATTATATAAAAAATACAGTAAATATTCACAAATCCCACTTTTTGGAATATTTACATAGTGTAAAAGTATTTTATAGAAAAAAACGAAAGAAGAAACATATGGGAAAATTTAATTAAAATAACACTTAGTTCGAATGTCTTATGAATGAACCATTAGTTATACATATATAACTTTCTTCTTTTATTGTTAATTACGATTGCAGAGAGAAGAAATGAGACGTGAATGAACTAGTGATATATTTAGGTATCGAAGCAAGAAGAAACGGAAGAGCGCTAACAAAGAACGATGCATTGTTTCGAACTGAAGTAGCACTTTTCAGATCTCAAATAGTTCATTAGTAGGTAGGGAGTTCATTAGTAGGTACAAAGCAATTTCTCATGTTTAACTTTGAGAATCCGCAACTCAGAATAGGTTTCATTCTTCTCTTTCTGCTTCTTCGGGTTCAATTTCTGTAATTGTCTTTCAACTTTTATTTTAGGCAAAGCTCATCCTAAAAACAAGTCCATTGCAATACTATTGGAGTAATACAAACGCAATGAAACATTTATTTTAAACATAATTTACATCATTCGTGCGTCTTATAACTGTATTATTTATATTGTGATTGGAAAAATTATGGTTCATTTTTCTATGAAACCAACTTTCTTACAGATGTATAAATATTTTACAATAAGCTATACACATAATAATGTTAATGTAGTTGAATAAATTTCTAACGAAATGCTCTTCAAAGAAAGAAAGTAGTTATTTTACGATAACAGCTGAATTTTACAGTTAAAAAACAAACAGAAACAAATCTGAACACACTTTTTTATTGTAATAAATCGGAATTATTTTTTATAACAATATACAAGAAATTTGCGGCAATACTTGTGCCGAAAAAAAGCAATTCTGTTGAAATCTTATTCGTGAAAAATTGATCTTTTTAATAATATAAACATTAATCTCTTTTATATAGAAATACTTTTTTCTCTTTCATATATCACTTACCAATCAGGCGCACTATATCTCATTGGATAAAAATATACGTCAACAGTCACTGCTAGTACACATCAGTTTGACAAAGAAAAAGGAAATTTTCCAGCCAACAAATCAAAACCTCTGAGGCTAAGTTGACAAACACGGTTTACAGAAAGGAATGAGTTTGCGTGAAAGAGCAACCCTTGGGAATAGGTAGTGATTGATAAATCTGAGAGATTTTATTGATTCTTCTACCAGTTCTCTCTCTATCTTGACAGCCCCGAAGGATAATTTCCCAACTCCAACGGGAAAACGTGATTGAATGTACTTTGAGATCCGTCACACTCCGCATCCTTCAAACTGTTATGAGAATCTTCAGCACGAAAGAGCATCCACTATTGACAGAACGGATTCTTTTCAGTGGTGCGAAGGTATGGGTGGCCTTATTTTAACTCCACATAAAAAAAGAACGACGAGCGATAAATAATAGAGTTTTTTAGCTTGTTTTAAGAATTATTATACTTTTTTTTTGTCTCCATTCTCGTTATTCGATTTGAAAAAATTACTAAGAATGTAACAAAAATTGTCGGAAAGGGATTGGATTGATTGTTTAATAACTTCGCATTCAGAAGCAACATGAAAGCTATTGTCGACGGACCTCGTAATTGTGATCCATGATTCAGCGACGAGGAAGACTTCTAAGGGTTAGCCCATTTCCTCTCCAAACTACCACATCACGCCAAAGAGACATCGACAGATTTAACATGTATCAGCCCCGCTACACGGCAAGTCTTTCATGGCATCGTGCTCGAACCCACGGTGAGATGGATACATCGAGAGCCGCGAGTTCGTGACCATGACCAGTAGACTACCGCGGCCATTGTTGAAAATGAAATAATTATGCTTCTAAAATGGAACAAATTGATGCAAACTCAGCTTGTAGAGTTCAATGATTGATCTCAAAGTCAATGATATAATAGATTTTGAATACATAACTACGTTATATTATACTTTATGATTTTTAAAAGTTTATTCATGCATTAGTAAATCAAACGTCTATAGCTGCAATGTACTTGAATTATTTTAGTATTGTATTAGAAATTTCTCAATAACACAGATAAAAACTGTTTGTCGTCCTTGCATGATACTTAAACGTTTCAAAAAGTACTCCTGTAGAGTACAGAAAATAAGAATTGTGTTACACTGTAGTATTGTCCAGCGGTCGTTTTCCTATTTCAAGAATCTACAAGTATGACACCTCTAATTTCCCCCAAAAATTTGGCTCCATAACGTTTCAAGCCCATAAGACTGTCTTCGCTTATTTTGGAGTAGATTCACCAGAAGCAGACTATTATTTTGATTATTACTTAGTTTCTGATGTATTTTGATGAATCAAGGTCACATCGACGGTGACAGCTCGACGCAAAATGAGGACGATAACTCGACGCAGCAGCGTTCATTCATTGATTTGGCAGCAAATTGCTGCCAATTAAAAACTAAGTAAAGAATCGGCTTTTTTCTCGGAGTTATATTTTAAAATCTACAGTAATATGGTTAAAAAAAGATTTAATTACTTTATCTATAACAAAAAATTAGAAAGATGTAAGATATTTTGCTGAAAATTCCATAAAATGTTTTAAAATTAGAGTAAAATAGTATTTTAGCTCAGATTCGAACAAATCAAATACTCTGATCTTATTTTGCAGTTGCACTATAAACTGATAACGAAGAAATATTCAACAACTGAATCATTCTTTCTTAAAAAGTTTCATATATGTAAGTAGAATTTTTTTTTTACGAGAATGGTTCAAAAGGTACTTGTATTTGAAGACAGTGGCATTATTAAGGCAAATTGTTGCTACCAATGCGTACATCCATCTGTTAAACGGAACCGAAACAAATTTGACATTGATTCAGAAGTTAGTTGGGATTTGATAACCATTTGCATCTAAATCAAAATTTGATTGCTGCAGTGTTGAGTTGTCGACGTCATTTTGCGTCAAGTTGTCACCGTCGAGGAGACCTGTATTCCCCATTATACATCAGAAACCAAGCAACAATCAAAACAATGGATTCCATCCGATGAATCTTCTCTAAAGAAGCACAAGGATGATTTCACCAGCCGGAAAAGTCATGACGAAGAATTTTTGAGGTGTAAAGACGTGTCATGATTACAAATAGGAGAAACTGAGACTTTAATAGCTGACTAGCGAGTCAAGATGTTTACTAAGAAAAAACCATTTTTGATGCTTTGAGCTTCATCTCTTAGATTTTCTAATGACTTACTGAACGACCCTCGAGCATATTTTGATTATCGAAATTGAATGCTTTTAGAATATCTATTTATACTATAATAGAATTTTAAACAACTTTTGCTTCTTTAAATATCATTCTTTTAACCATCACTTTTAAAAACATTGAAGAAAAAACTTGATTTGAAACTATCAGTTTATTGAAAATAAAATATTATGAAATCAAAAGATCGGCAGGATTATCTTTCAAAAATAAGTTAAGAAGTTCATATTAAAGCATTTTTTTTTAAATATAGCTTTCCCAAAATTCAACCATTTAACAGTCTTCTGCAGCCTATTCTTGAGGATCGAGAGAAAAATGTGAATGAAAAGACCAAAATTTTAACTGTAATGTAGCAATATCGACAGAAAATAACCTCTGGCAAATTAGATAAGCAGGAAAAACGACAAGCTAGCTAAAAGAGAACAACTACCGCATTTATCAGCACGAATTCGACACGTTTCTGAGCATAAGAATACAAAGTCACATTGTTTGTTCGATATTTGCAAGTAATGGAAAGATTAGAATATAGTTATTCTAATGATATTTTTTTGCAATAACTTCAGTAAAATTTGTTTACTTCCAGACGTGAATTATAAATTTGAACGGAATAAGAAAATATGTGATTTAATTAAATAATTTGTAGCACTTGAACCCTTTTTTCAATTCTATAATCTTTTAAGATCATTAAGATTTGAATTCTTTTAAAATTCGTTTGTAGATGATGGATAATTATCAAGAAGGCAAATTTTTTCGGGAAATTACAATCGATATGCTTATTTTTAATTTGAATATTTTGTATTTTAATTTGAATATTTTGTATTTTGTATTTTAATTTGAATATTTTGTACTTTGTATTTTAATTTGAATATTTTGTATTTCGTATTTTAATTTGAATATTTTGTATTTTAATTTGAATATTATGTATATTTTTAAACAAAAATATTTCTCTTGAATTTTACAATGGTTGATATTTCTTAATTGCAAAAAAAGAAAAATGTAAGTGACAGGGTTAAATATTTTTGGGCGATATGCACTCCTTTTAACATAATAAATATTAAACATTTCAAAAAAAATTCAAATAACTTAAAAATTAAATAACTTTTAAATTGAAATAAGTTGCTCATACCATTTTAAAAAAGCTTTGCAATTTACAATCGAACGATAGAATCAATGCTGTTATTTTTCTGGGGGAGAGAGCAATTGGTAACAATGAAAGAATATTAAAAAAGTATCAATAACAATTCTGAAATATATATTAATAAAACAATTTAAAAATAATGTATAAATATCGAGTTGATCTTTTCTGGATAAAAGATAACATCCCATTAACTTTCGGAAGATCTATGATTTCTAAAAATTAAGTATCTATTGAATCACTGTTGGAGGGTTTCGGATTTTTTTCTTTCTTTCTTTCTTTTTTAATTTCTAATTTAAAGTGCAAAGTTTGAAAAACAAATAAAGCTTTCAAAATGAAGATATTATACAGCTGTAACAGTTAGGGGAACTTAAAATAATCCTACATTCCTATTTTCAATAGTGCCTATTTAAAAATAATCATACTGCTTAGCACATAGTAAGAGGTTGTGTGCTAGAAATACAACTAGGTTTTACTGCTAGAAACGTGCAGCGTAAAAATAATGTTGAAAATTCCCGCTTCTCTGATATATTCCTTGAACGTGTCTTTCCATATTCAACGTTTCATCCTCCATACATTGTGCATCCCATCGATCTTCGGGTTATCAAACAAACCAAACATCTAAAGAACACGTTGAAAACTTTATTGTAGGTACATTGCAACTGAAAAGTGACGGATTGAATCTCTTTTACTCTCCGGGTAGCCGAAATGTTTTTGATGACGCAATCCCAGACTCCAATCGGTATTTTTCTCTGCCACCGAAAAGGACTCACCGGAGGCAAGAGTTATATGCCGCGGAAAGAAAGCTAAGAATCGTTCGGGTTCAAATCTGACAGGTCTATGAGTTGCCCAATGACTCACTGAGTTGTTTCTTTTTATTTTGAAACGCTCATAAAGAACGAGAGAGAGGCTTTTAAAAAAGAACACGCGAGAGAAAACAGCTATATTTAGGGTAATGCTAACTTGACAGAAGAGCAGTGAATAGTGTTGAAAATGCGTAAATAACATCATTAATGATGATGGAGACGCCATCATTTGCGGAAGATTAAACTCATTAAGAAAGTACGATGTATCATTTTGTAATTAATGAAACGTAGACATGGCAACTTTTGAATTTAACTTGATCATGGCTTCCATATTAAAGGATTATGTACTTTTTTCTATTTGTTCAATCACTATTAAGAGTATTTGGGATTATTTAACATTTAAACAATCTTTAACCATCTGTGAACCCATGCAACTTTCAGATCACGTACTAATACATCGACTTTTTATCAAATAGTTTTAGTTTTTGACAAGATGACTTATACGTCTCGGAAATAATCAATAATAAATACTCATAGCGGTTGGTAGCATTATCAACCCGAAATATTAAACAAGCATCTTGCAAGTTTTCTGCATATAGAATTCAACGAAACCATCTTGTGCAATTGACATTATTTGCGCTTCAGTCGGTATTTACTGGGGGAAAAAACGTTCATAATAGCCCAGGATTTGTAAAGCTTATTTGTTTTCATTTCAATAACCATTTTGTAACTATTTGTACATAAAAACAGCTTTGAAACTTTCAGGTTACAGTGGGTAATTGTGGTAGTGTTCGGTATATTTTTAGAATAATTCGTGTAATTACACTTCCATTTTCAGATTTATTTTATCAGATACCTAAAATATGAATGAAAAAGTCATATACAAATAAAAGAGTAAAAATAATAAAAATCATTAACGGTAATAGATCTGAAAAAATCTATTAGATTCTGAGTCCTATGAAGATCATCCAAAAGTATTTACCTGACGAGGCATAAATATTATTGACAGAGACAATGAATTTAGTAAAGAATCATCATTAGCTGAGGAATTTTCAGGACCACTAAAATTGTTTGGCAATCAGTATTCCAGACGAATAATGGTTTTCATCGCCCAAAGAAAGAAGATTGTCTTAAATACCTTGAAGGACCTTTCTCTCCAGTAATCTAATTTCGAAAATTATTTAACAGTGAAGTTATATGTCATATAAATGGCTATAACACTTATAATTTTACTGTCTATATTACTTCTACACGCAGAGAAGTGCAAAAATTGCAGGCCATTCTTACTTCAAAGTTATAAAGTAAATTCATTATAATAAAATTGTTTAAACTGGTAAATTTTTTATTATTCTGTATACATGGATTTATAATTATTTATTTCTCGCTGCATATTTATAAATATTTAGGAATACTATAAAAATAAACTCATATGGGGTTAATTTCTTGACGCTGTACATTTGATTCATAATACTGGTTACAAATATAATACATCTGGCTAATTGTCCACATTTGCTTAGCGAAGCTTCTGTTATTTGAATGTTGGATTACTATTTCTGAATAAAATTGTTTTTACGTTATTCTTAAGTAATCTCATCGCTAAATTTCGCACATATATCCTGCTCACGGTTTTTATTTAAAAATGTACGTATTTATTGCTTTTCTCTTGTTTTTTTCCTCTATCTCCTATCATTTTTAAGACTCTTCTGGGTTTTTTCAGCATCTCAAAAATCTTTAATTTGAGTAGGAATCACTGGTACATTTAAATACTAAATTTCAAGATTGAAATTTAGTTTCTTTTTTTCTTCTTGCGCTGAGTATCCATATTCGCTTTTGCAAGAATATTTTCATCTGTTGCAATGCATAGATAGGCTTAATTAAATTTAAGATTACTATTGTTCAGTAAAACGGTTCTTATATATTGTTATTATTGGTACATTTTAATCATTTTAAGCCATTTATCAAGCTATTTAGGACTTCTAATGAGAAAGCAAAATTTAAATCCTCATAACTCGAATTACGTTACATTTTTTTGAAATGCGACGCATTTTCATCATGTAAGGCTTACAAGTGATTATTTATTTAGACACAGTCAAATAAGATTAAATACACATTTGTAACAGTGAATTTCAGAAGTTTCATTCTATTTACTAGCTAAGTAAATCTAACAGCGATATATCTCGCAAAAAAGAATATTGATAATACTTTTGCTTTAAGTATTGTTATTAGTATTACTATTGCTCAGTAAAATTGATCTTATATCATGTTATTCCTACGATATTTTGAATCATTTTAAGCTGCTTGTCAAGCGTTTTTAGGGCATCTTATGAGAAAAACTTTTTCAGATCATCATATAATTCGAATCCTGCAAGTATTATTATTATTGAATTGCAACTTATTTTGATCAGGCAAGATATACACGCGACTTATTACTTAGACTCGGTCACATTAGTGCACTCTTCTAATGGCAAATTCGAAATGTTTCATCCGGTTACCAAGCTAAATAATTCTTAAAGCGATATCTCTCCTGGGTAATTCTAATTACTACAAAGTAACTAACGTATAACTGTGCAAAAATAACGCAAAGCACGATAAATATACATAAATCGGTATATTTAAATTCTTTTAAAGACACATAAATTGCTTTCAATGCTTTTATTTCGTGTCAGTATTTTACAAAGCAAAGAAAAACATTTTATCCTAAGAACAACTGCAGATTTAGTGCGATGAAATAATTTTCCAAGTCCTTGCGACTTAATTTTATTATCCCGAGATCTCACTTTATATCTCATTTTCACGCAAATGAGATGCTAAATGAGATGTTGCCGTATAATAAATGAAAGTTGTAGCAAACACATCGAAGATATTCATTTAATTATTAACCTATCATGACCGTCTGTAAAGAAAAACTAGTTTTAATGCATACGTAGAAAACTTGTTACATTCACTTCTAGAAATTTTACTTCATGAATAGAATTATAATTTTCAGCCTTTTTTTGAAAGTTGGAACTCATTGTTCTGTTATTAAGTTCTACTTAAATAAATTAATATTCTTCTCTATTCTTTTTGTTTGTTTATTTCACGACTCCTTTACTACTTTTTTCTAAAGCCCTCAGTTATAATAGATTATTTTTACTCGTCTTAATAGGAATTTTGTGACAGGATATTTCACACGAGCTGCATTAGTAAAATATTATTATAGAATCCTGATGTAAGAATTTGACTTTATATGGCCCTCTATCTAGACATAAATTCGAGAGCCAGCCCTCCGTTCCTCTCATAGTGAATTACAGGTTCCTCTATCTAGATAAATTTCGAGAGACCAACCCCCCGCTCCGCACGTAGTACACTACGGGTTCCTCTATCTAGACATAATTCGAGAGACCAACCCCCCGCTCCGCACATAGTGCACTACAGGTACCTCTATCTAGACAATTGGGAATTATAAATAAATATATTTCGACATATTCAATGAAAAAAAAAATGTTTTGATTTATTTATTATAAGTTATATTTTTTGAAGCAAAATGGAATCAATAAGTTTTGATGACATTGAATTTAAAAATTGGGATATGTATATACAAATTTCTTTAAAAAAAAGTACTGAATGTAACAATGTTGTTAATAATAAAAAAAATTAATGAGGTTATGCTCTCTAATTTGTGCCACACTTCCTTCAGCAATGGGTATTTCACAAAAACTGAGTAGAATGAAAAATCTGATTTGTGCGAATTAATAAATTCGCTGTTCGTATTCTTCTTGTGAAGCTTTTAATCAGAAGTAGGATCTAAACAATATTTCTGTGACATTATATAAATAAAAAAAAATGTTATTTCATATATACAGGAATAAACATTGTAATGATATAAAAATAGGATAAAATTTAAACAAAATTTGACAGAAAGAAGTCCAAAGTCTAAATATTTTTCTTCATAGGGACAGAAAATAAACTTTAATAATTATCTTTCCAAAGGTAACTTCAAATTAAAATAAAATTGTTTCATAGGAGAATTGCCCTCAATATTTCACTACATTCTCATGTTGTGAAGCAATTCTCATGTTGTCTTATCTAGAACAATATATGTATTTGAGCAGTTGTTTTTTGAGTAACATCCTACAGTGCACACTGAAATGGTCAATCCGAAGCTATTAAACTATAGCTCACTCAAAAAGGTGGAAAGAAAGCAAAATTTTTCCATTTATACAAAGCCTAATTATGCATAAGAATCAAATAAAATATCAGATAAAATGAAAAATTATTTAGTGTATAAACACAAATCCTGATATCTATATTTTAACTCATAAGCTTTAGAATATCAGCAGAAATATTTAGCTCTTCCTTTGTTTTTTCAGGTGATTGCTTATTAACATCACACTGAGAAGCAACACGAATGTTATTGGTGACGGATCTCGTATGACCCGATTTAACGTGCCTCAGCCCCTCTACACGGCGGGTCTTTATAGCATCTGGACTCGAACCCACGATTCGACGAAAACAACGCCGGCCGTGACTCCGCGACCATAACCACTTGGCTACTGCGGCCACTTGTGTCTTCAGAAAAGGCTTTCGTTTTATTTTGAAATGCTTCTCTGATTCTGCATTAAGAATGACAAGAAGATCAGAAATATTCGATGCTGGAATTAGTTTGATTTATTGAGGCATCACAAGCACTTTAAAATTAGCCAAAATGTGACAAGTATGCGGGTAGTCTGAAAAGTTTCCAACTTTAACGTGAATAAAGAAATTATGAAATAATAAAGAAATTACTTGCAAGTATTATTAAGAGTAGTGTGCTCTTAATACAACGTAGTAAAAAAAAATGCTCGTAATATTTTGAAATCTACTGTTTAGACAATTGGAAAAATCATGGCACTATCGCTGCTGGGCACGAAAAAAATTCTGAATGCAGCAAAAAAGCTACTTCAGGCTGAAGTACCTCGAGTTAGAGAATGCTGGTAGCTCTTAAAATTCAAAATGTTTCACTATTGTGGATGTGTGTGTGGTATTGTTGACATTATTGTGTGTGGTATTGTGTGGTATTGTTATTGTGTTGGTATTGCGTGCGTACACATAGTCTATTTTGCTCTTTTAAGGGTTTTTACTTAGTTTTTCTTACATTTTTCTTTTTATTAATGTTTTTGGTGAGTGTATATAAATTTACATGCTAGTAAAATATGTTTATCTCTCATTTTATGAATTATGAATTGTTCTAATATAAGTTTAATTTTAGTGTGTGGCAAACAGGTTATCTTTAAAATTTTGTTGTAGGATACCTGTATAAAATTTTTTTAATATTTTTAATTATAAAACATATAATATTAAAGATATACCACATGATGGGTCTAAAAGTAATTATTTGGATAATATTTGCTTACATTTTTTTGAATATAACATTAGAAAACATTTACATTGAAAATAATAGTTTTAAAATGTTTAGATATATTGATGATAATATAACCTTTCAAAATAAAAATAATAATAAAGTTGTTAAACCATCTAGTGATAATATTAATGAGTCGGAATTTTTATATAATTTTTAAAAATCAAAGATAATAAAATTTATAGTAATATGTACGTTGTGAGAGACAAATTTATTTTAAAAATTCATAAGGTACCATTATAGATAAGTTCTTTAAGTCTTAGTGTCTTCAAAGACGTTATTTATAATTATGTTTTGCGTAACATTTAACTCGGGACTAATATACTTATACGTGACTTATTTAAAAAAAAACTCGATGATTTTCCTAAATTTTACCAGCAAAATTATTATCAATTGAATTTCATTAAGAGTAATTTAAAATATAATAATTACGAAATAGAGTAATTTTTTTTGTTTCAAAAAATAAGTTTCTCTTGAAAAATTTCCCCCTATTTTTCTGTTTAATATTTCCAATTTTAATTTAATTTTTCGTTGAATCTTGCATATAGCATTATCTTTATCTAACAAATGATACACTCCCTTTTTTAAATTTTCGTCTTTGGCAATCGCTTCGCGTAGTGCTTTTCTATCAGTAGATTTCATTTCATGATAGTTTCTTTTTTATTTTCAAATAATCATAACTTATATTATTAGCCACCCAAGTGGCTATTGTTTTAGTTGGATCTCTTTTCGCGTACCAGATCACTTTTGAATTTTTTACCGTTTGCTTCAATTTTAATTACAATTAGCTTAAATACATCCAATTTAATAATTTATCGTTTTCTTTAATTTTAATACCGGAAAAGTTTACAATTGTCCATTTTTCGATATTTCATTGTTTACTTTAATTCTTATATTAAATTGAGTAATCTAATAATAATTATAATAAAAGCGCATCTTGGGTGGCTAAATATGTTCTATGCAAAACTTTGCATATAACTTTTTTTTATTTCAGTTTTTGATATATATATATATATATATATATATATATATATATATATATATATAAGAGTACTTATATTAGAACTTAGTATGTGCTTTTGGATATACTCACATTGGGATTCTAGGAAATTTTAAACCATATTGATTTAATTACTTCAGTCTTATCTTTATTTTCATACGTCTAAACATTTTTTAAATTTTTCATTGCTATACGAATTGTATTTGTTGAAATGAAATATTGAAAAAAGGTACAAAAACTTTCGGATTAATTAATGTGGAGTTATTTCTATCATATACTCTTATTATATGATTCTAAAATAAGTGAGACGGAATGGCGAAAAATTGAAATTCTTTAATACGTAATCTTGGTAATTTTATCAAAAATGCACAACTTGACACCTGTGCCATGTTTACATTGCTTAATTCTAAGTAATGATGAAAAGAAAACACATCGTTGCACCTTTCAACCCGATTAATTATGCGTTTAGATCGCAAAATTCAACATTTTAATCCCATAAGAGTTTAGGCTCTTGCTTCTGTAAATCAGTTTTAGATTCAAATGAGTTTCGTACTTTTAAAAGAATATATCTGATGAAGGTTTACGACAATATTGATGAATTTAGAATGCAACTGATTCCATTTAATGTTCTTCCTTTGTTAAATGAGGAGAAAGATTAAGATACATCTGTTTATAGACGTGGATTTATAGCTTTTATTTTACGAGGGAGAGGAAACGCATATTATCTAAATTTTTAATTGGGCTCATATTTTTGTCACTTTTAAGTTGGTTCTTGTTTTTATTTTCACATTACTGTGGATCGCCTCCAATTTACATTAAAACATTAATTGATATTCAATTTATTCACACGAATGAGAATTTTAACTTCAGTGTACAATGCATATGAACACAGAAAAACAGTTTTTTCAGAAATTAGTCTTTTTATTTACGTTTAAGTAGATAGATAATTATATTTTGTTTAAAAAAATGAAATCAAAGATTAATGTTTAGTTGTAAATTTGATATATTTATGTAACTTTCAATGCTAATATTAGTTTCCATTTCACTTTTGTTTGTATTTACACTACAGCTTCTTTTAAACACATAACAAAACCCTTAATTATTTCTTTTATTGTTTTCATCTTTAAAATCTCAACTATTTGTTTCCCTTGTTGGTTATTAGCTTAATGTTTTCCCATGTCCACATAACTGAGTTAATTTATATAGTTGTAAAGCAAATTTTATTCGTCATGATCTTTCTATACATTTTAATATTTCTGATCTTTGATTTAAAAAAAACCATATTTATGACAATCGTCGTACTTAATACAATTTATTATCTCATTTATCTCCCTTGCTTTAAAAGTTATTTTTTCCAAGTATTCTTATCGCTATTTCTGTCATTAGAACATTTCTTAATTATTTATGTTTAAATTTCTTTAAAAGATCCTTTTGAAAGTCATGAATTGAAACTTAATGACTCTATTTTAAAAATCATTGCAGATTGGTGTAAAAAAAACATAATTTTGACATCGAGGATATATATCATTATAAGTAAATTAAATATCATCAGACATCACAAAATATAGAATTAACATTTTGACATATTTTTGCTAGTAAAAAAAAGGCTTAATAATACGAGATATCGTATATATCAGTGATATATCATGATGTTAAAAAGCTGTCATTGTCCATCCTATTATCTGCATGTTGATACATGTTATTTTGACTAATTGTATATAAATTTAATGCAGAGAAGGTGTCAGTTGAAGGATGGATTCAGCAAGGCTTGAGCTACTGAAAAGAGAAAGAATTTTAAATCGAACAGAAACTACAGACGCAACAAGGAAGAACAAGTAACAAACAAAATAGGCTGATGGATCTTTGCCAAATCGTTGACATTAATGTGCATCCAAGTTTGGCAAGAGGCACTAGACTCGTTCGCTGAATATTTAAAATAGGTTTATTCATCTTTAAGCCAACAGGTGTTCGGAGAGAATTTCAGAGTGTTGCAACATGCCATGACGGTTAGCAACAAAATAGAGATAGTTATTACTCGTAATTTTGCGCTTTAAAAAATGAGTTGAATATTTTTAGTCTAAAAACCACAAACAAATTCAAGAAAAAATTCCAACGAACTTAAATTATGAAGAAGTTAAGAGGTCGTTGTGCGTTCTTTAAAACTACTTTCGCAGCTCTGAAAATAATTTTTGAGGATACTTGTCAACAAAAATATTTGAGAAGAATATCGTGATAATATTTTTAGATTTCAGTGTTATAATTTTAGTTTTAACCGAAAAAATCTGAAAATAATAGCATGGAAAACAAACATGAATGTTTTGGTCAATCCAAAAATTTTCCAACTTTAACAATGGGGAAAAAAAAGTTATATCATCGTTATATTTTTTAATGATATGGTACTGTTACATCCAAACAACCATATAAAAGAGATGAAAACAAGTATCATTCAAAACTATAGAAAGAGTAAGAGGAACTTGTCCAATGAGTTGATTTAAATTCTATAGTATTCATTCTTCTGGACGACAGGTATTTTGAAGTTACGTCAAAACTAAAACATATTCAAAAAGTTTTCCTTTCAACCCAACGTACACAGTTCAATGACAAACAGCTTAAGGAATGTTCGTATAAATTTAACAAGGAAAAAGATAAAGTTATTCAACGGGACATGCTGCTTTAGAGAAAATAAGAGTCTATTTCAAAAAAAAAAAAAAAAAAAAAACATGTATTTTTTTTTTTTAATACAAAATATACTCTAAAGCTTTGACTTGTTATTTCGCATGTTTGAAACAAATTTTCAAGATGGTCTTAAGTCCATTATTTGTATTCTCATCACAAAAATTAAAAATCTTAAGAAATGTAACAGTACAGTTATTCTTCTCTCGTGTTTTTCTTTTCTACGTATTTTGAAAAAAAACTTACGTGAATCTGCTTTTAAAAATTATAAGAATTATTTCATACAGACAAAGAACTCAGAACAACTTTCTGACCTTTTTTATAAAAAAAGCACACGTTTTTTATATCACATTAACGCCTTTCCCCCCCCCTTCCCATTAACAAAGGAACACATCGTTACAATTTGCGGCTAAGATTAGAGAAAGGTGTATGATTCACGTGGTTGTCATCGCACTGTTATCGATCAACAACATGTTGATCTTGAAATTCCATTATGATTTATAAAGTTATAACAGCAAAATCATGACTCATAAAGAATATGTAACAAATCCGGATCTGCCAACCGAAATAATTGGGTTGGCCCTTCCCCGGAAATAATTGAAATGCGCTTTGTTCAAAGCCAAATCCGCGTCTATCTTGACCTCATGGCCCTCTGATGCATCCCCATGGACAGGAAATTCCGAGATTGATTCTACCACCTCAACTCACCCAACAAACCGACGCCAACCATCAATGAAAGTGATGTCATCCCTTCCGTTAGGAAAGGCCCGTCAGACAGCATTTTTGGACCCTCCCCCACGCGCACCAGACTTTCCCACGGTTCACCCCCACCCACCTTGGTACGAATGGGCCCCAGGCTTTTTTTCGGTTTTGCTTTCCAATCCACAGTTAACTCAATTGGGCTCTTTTTAGAGTTCGACTTTAATAAACCTTTCCAAGAAACACTAAACATCTTTTTTTTTTCTCCCACTGCGCTAGTTTGAGTCAAGTATCCCACGTTTTGAGAAAGAGGGTGATATCTTTTCGTGAGAAGTGAGGGAAAACGAAACCCAATCGGTTATTCATCTTATTTGGAACACGCTCGATGCTGATAAAATAAAACGAAGCTCGTTTCCTAATATAAATTATTTATGAAGGTAGTTTTGTCGTTATAAATTCAATTTGTTTCATTGCCGTACAACGTTTTTTTTATAACAAGGTCATAAATTATATTGTCTTTTTTATATATACTGAATATTATTATTTTAAAAAACTTAAGGTACTAATAATTGCTCCATTCTATTTCTTAAGGACATCCATTAAATTCAATCATGTAATTTTCAAAAAATAATTTTTCAATTTAAATTACTCATTTCTTACCTGTAATTACTCATTACTAATATTTTTAAGCAAATTCATGATAAATATAAAACTAAAATTAAAGTTTTTAATAACTATTTTACGTGATAATAGAATTCGATAAATCGCATAATGTGGAATAGTTATAATTCATATGAAATACAACGATGAGTTCTTCTTTTTATTTACAACAAAAGCTCAAATCATCAGATTAAAAAGAAAGCTTTAAATAAAACTACCATACTCCTATAATATATTTTTTTTCTTCTAAAATTTTTCAGATTAAAAATTATTTCGTTTTATTTCATTTCATCAATTTACAGTATTTTTTCCCAACCGAGGGTTCGCGAAAATAATATTGCAATGGTGGAATTCAAAACCACTATCTTAAATAATAATAATAATAAATTTATAAACATATAACACTGCCCGTTTAGTAATTCGGAAAATATAAAATAAAAAAATTAAAATAAATAAAAGTGTTCTTTAAGAAGACAGATTTTAAGAAACACGTTATAGCACCACGAGCATCGAGGTGGTTTAAGCCTGCTGAAAAAGGAATTGAGACGGAGGGTCTCTTACCGTGATTTTTCACTACTTGGAAAGTTTGTCCATCAAGTGACACCTGTTCGTGATTGAATAGCAAAGCAGAAAGCAAGATCAATTTCCTGGGGTAGTTATTTTTCTCAACTCGATAAGCAAACGGTCGTGCAGACGTTTATAAGCTTTGTGTGATTTAGTTCGAGATTAGAAACTTTGGTATAACGGTAGCTTTGTTAGTGAAGTTCTCATGTAAACAACTTTTCATCAATTTCATACCGTAATTTTAGAACGGATCGATGGTTAAAAACGAGTCGTTTAATCGAGTCCGATAAAATGGTGGACATGCAATTTTTTGTTCATTTTTCAACTTCAGCACCTGTATTTCGAAACAACACTGGGTGATGAAAATTACAATGAGTTACTACCTCATCTGAGAACAAACAAAAAACAACAGGTGAATACGTTGAGAAGAAAAGGAAAAAGCGAAAATTGGACAGCGACTATTTTTAAATGGGTTTTTTTTTTTACGGAACCTAAACCGCTTTGTACATTCTGCAACGAAGCTCTTGCTAACAGCAGTTTAAAACCATCACTTCATCATAAACATCTTGAAACAAATTATCTGACACACAAAGATAAACATGTCGAGCATTTTAAAAGAAAAAATTTGCAGATAATAGAGAGTGTAGCGTCTTTTCTTTCCTGTCAGCTTCAAATGAAGATAGTAAAATGACCTTTGAGGCTTAATTTCGAGAACGTTATAAAATTGTAAGATCTGAACAGGCTCATACAATAGAAGAAAATTTAATAGAACCATGTACAAAAAATATCTCAAATATTGGAGAAAAAGTGGCTAAGAATTTTACATGATTCTTTTATCAAGCCGAACTGCGTCGTGAAGAATTAATGATTCGGCAAATGATGTGGAGAGTGAACTTTTGAAGGGAATCAAACTAAGTTATTTTGCAATCATTTACCGTCGTAGCAAATGCTACAATATTACTCGTCTACATTAGATAAATTTCTAAGAACTTTATTCAAAAGTTGTACAATTTGCAAACCTTTTGAAACCCATATAAGAGGAGAAGGAATTTTCCATAAGGTCAATGATTATTTCGAAAAAAAATGGAACAAACTAATCTTATTGTGTGGGAGTGTGGTCAGATGATGCAATATCAATGACGTGAATACATTCTGGTCTTGTAGTACGGGTAAAGAGGATCAACGAGAAAATTGAATAACTTCAATGCTGTATTCACTGACAAGCATTGGCATGTAAGCGTATTCCTACAGGGTTATCTATTATTTTGAGTGATGCTGTAAAATTTGTAAATTTTATAATATCGCGTGCTAAACTGCCACCTATTCTATGCGCTTTGTGATGACTTCGAAAGCCTTGACTTTTCATTACTGTTTTACACAGAAGTTAGATGACTTTCTCGTAGCAAAGTTTTGACATGCTTGTTTGAATTGAAGTCTGAAGTTCAAGCATTTCTTATTTATCACTCATTTCGTTTGTCATCTTATAAAAATCAATATTCTTTGGCTGAGAAAGCTTGCTTATCTGACATCTTTTGAAAATTAAATGAATTATATTTGTTATTACAAGGCACGTGTATCACTATTTTCACTGTGCATGATAAAATTGAAATCATGCCTAAGAAACCACCTTTTGGATCTAATGTCAGCTGATGAATGAGTACGAATGTTTTGGCCATCTCAGCAACATTTTATTAGAAAATTCAATTATACTTGATGAAAAAAATTAAAAGGAATATTTGTGAACATGTGAAACACAATTCAATTAACTTTCGATGACAATTTTTCTAACAAATACAATATATCCCTATCAAACGACTGGATATGTAATCCTTTTCAAGGAGATATATGTTTGGAGACCTCTCTAACTTTACTCGAAAAAGAAAAACTCAATGAATTATCTAGCGACAGTTCTTTAAAAACTATTTTTAAAGATCATTTTTTCGTTGACTTCTGGCTCAAAGTACAAATGAATATACTGTTCCGTCAAAAAAACGCCGTTAAAGTTTTATTACCCTTTTACCCAACATATCTATGTGTGAAAGGATTTTCAACAAATACTTATATCTTAAAGATAAATACAGAAATAGATGAAATGCAGAATGTGATCTAAGACTGAAACTGTCAGACACTGAGCGAAATTTTGAATTTCTTTGTTCCATCAGATAGCCATAAATACTCCATTAAAGTTTTTCTCAAATTTAATGTACACTCTTAACTAAGAACCAGTGGGTGTATTGAATTAATTTGTAATAATTTTCGGGTAGTTACCATTTTAGTTTTTTATCAGTGTTTGTATTTAGATGTTTTATGAGTATATTTTCCTTTCTTGTTACGAAAGTCGCTCAGTAAGTCCTTAGAAATTCCAAGAGATGATGCTCGTAGCATCGAAAATGCTTTGTTTTTAATAAGCATCATGACTCAACAAGACAACAGTATAAGTCTCAGTTACTCGTATTCGAGATCACGAGCTTCAAAAATTCTTCGTCATAATATTTCCGGCAGATGAGACCATCTTCGCCTTTTTTTTGGAAACGATTCACCGGAAACAAACCAAACGTTTTGATTTTTTTTTTATTTATTTATTTATTTATTTCCGGTGCATAGTGATGAATCCAGGTCTCACCGACGGTGACAACTGGACAGAAAATAATACGGTTCGACGTGGCAACAGTCCAATTTTGATTTGGAAGCAAATGACTACTAGATAAAAACTAACGTATGAATCAGTGTCAAATTTGTTTCGGGTCCGTTTAACATATGGCAGTGCCCAATGGTAACAACAATTTATCTTAATGCGGCCATCTGTCTTAAATACAAATACTTTTTGAACCATTCTCGTATGAACTATTGTTCACCATGAAAAATGAGTGTTCTATAAAATTTTATTGTTTTCTTACCTGTTATTAACGACTATAACAGGTAAGAAAACAATAAAATTAAAAAACAAGAGGTTAGCTAATTTCTTTCGGATATTAGAAGCGGAAAGGAGAACAAAGTTGGGAACCCAAACTACTCTTCTGCAATATAATGGGCTATTTTTGTTGGATTTTGTAAATTCAAGCTGCTATGAAGTGACCTGATCTGGGGGATTGTCTAGATGAGGACATGTGAGAACTTTAATGTTTTATCAAATGTATTAAATAATTGAAATTTGAATTTTTTTCTTGATTGTATTTAAAATTCTTTTAGTTTTTTCTGCCATTCATGTCTCTTACTTTAATATAATTTATTTAAAAAAAAAAAGCTCTTAACACCTTTCTGAAGGATTTTTAAAGAAATGTTTATTGAAAAAGAGAAATAGAGTTGTTAATTATAGAAGGTCGAAAAAACGTATTAAAAAGATTTAAATTCTGTCTTTTCCATTTTTCATTCGTTCTAATGGCTTTGCGTCCTTAAAGATGAATAGACAATAAATTAATAAGAAAAAGAATTATGTACAATTTTTTGAGGCAATTCTTCACAAGGAAACTACGCTAATAATTGGTGATAGTTTCAGAAGACGAATATGCGTTATCTCTTTACTTACTTAACTTAAAAATAGTTTGCAAAAAATAGAAAATGGATAAACATTCTTAATTTAATTCAATTCAATATGAGTTGCACTAATTTGTACAATAGCTCAGGGATTTTCAACCGAAAGGGTGGTAGATGTGAGGGGAAATTTTTCAGAAGTCGTTGATCAAAGTACTTTTGGGGAAAAAAAAGTAAGATATGAAACTGCCCTCTCCTTTAATTTAATAAGCGAATTCATCATTATAGTAAATAAATTCATATATACAATACGGTAAAAATATGTATAAGCTATATGTATATATATATATATATATATATATATATATATATATATATATATAT
>BMAW01121462.1:569954-594770 GCA_019974015.1 Nephila pilipes
TATATATATATATATATATATATATATATATATATATATATATATATATATATATATATAAATAAACACACACACACACACACATATATATATATATATATATATATATATAGCTACGACGCTATCCCGTCTGTTTTGGTCTCCATGGAAAAGTGAACAAACAAAAACTTATTCATTTTATTCATGCTAAACGATGCTTCTATCAGAACACATTTCTCCCATTTTAAATTATATATTTTCCAATGCAAAACAGAAAAGTATTTTCTGCCTTTCTTCATAACTACAATAAATTTTTAAAAAAATTAAACTAAAATTACGTTCAAAAATCTAACCTTTACTTAAACAATTTTTTAATGAAACGCAGAATAATTTTTCTTAGGAAGCTCTTTCTCACAAAGGTAGCATGCACATCTCGAAATGGCTATATACGAAAGGTTTATTCCGACCGTATATGCGGATTAATTTCCGTTTAAATCTCCATTCCCCTTCGGGACGCAAGCAAATCTCTCACGTGTGCGATCGGAACTTACACCTCCAAAAACAAAAGTTGCTCTCCAAGGCTGCTCCACAGCAACGGTGTAGAGAAACCTTTTCTTTCTCTCCCATCGAAAACGTGTAAAGGTAGTCACTCATAAATAGTCTGCATTCAAAGTTCGCTCTCATAGTTATGCGAAATTAAAAAAAAGCAACTACCAATCAATTTGAATGCGCTCAGTTTGGAGTCGTTAAGCATTTGGGTTTTTCCTTCGGGATGGTGACTGCGCTGAAGGTCAGTCGGGGAGATGAGGAAGCTCGGGTGACGAACAGATTAAGGAAAAGTCCGAATGATCCTTACATATTCCACAACACGAGATAACAATCGCAGGCGCCGGTTACCTCATATCAACGCGCGGTTTTTGGATCCCTTTACTTTTTCTAAGCAGCTTAGAAAGCTTTTCATTTGAAATGTATGCCGTCTTTCTTTTTCTCAATCAATTTCTTTCGCCGCATGTGACACAAAATAGAATTATTGAAACCAAACGGTGAATTCACGAGTTTTTGAGACACAGTTATTACAGGAGTTATTAACCTTTTTGGGTTTGGTTGGGTTTTGTTTGGGGTTCTAAGGGTAGGTCAGGACCTTTCTACTGATAACGTACACAAAAAGTAAAATTATGAATAAAACAAGGAAATATATTGCTTAACGCAATAAAAATATAAAACAAAAAATACACATTTCTTTCTAAGCATATTAAATTAATAGTATATAAATAAAAATACGCAATTAATCTTTAACATCATAAATTATAACACTACAAAAAGCCAATCTAATGTATTACAGATTTCGAGTAAAACTGTTTATGTTAAGAATTTGTCAGGGTCGAGAGAGAGAGAGAGAGGGAGACTGCAGTTGCTTGTACAAAAAACGATTTTACAAAGGCGATGTAGTATTCTTGAAAACAGATGCAATAATACTAATGTATTTCTTTCATACATTTAAAAACAATTCAGTTATCACTAACAGTAATGTGATAATGGTTTTCCTATGTCAAATTCACAAGGAGTCCATGGATCTTAAGTTACGAACTTCGGCACTAATATATTGTTACAATATCGGGAATAACAACTTTCTCGCAACCATTCTTCAATGCGTGTCTTACTTTCTCTTAGAACATGTTGCTTTATGAAGTCTCCTTTCCATTTCCTTTAAGCAACATCTGTTTAACTATAAATTATATAATTATATACATTACACCAATTATGCATGATACGCAAAACTTACAGTAGAAGGAATTTTCGGATAGAAAGTTGGGAAATATGTAAATAAATTGCAAACTTTTCAAGTCATAAATTCTAAATAAAGCAGTCTATTATATAATATACTATTCTAGCAGCATGTGTAAATACATAATTTATAAATTAAATAATCAAAGCCTTAAGAACAGTTCTTTGTTTTGCAAAAATAATTGTCTTGGATATCTTGTTAAATATTTTTAAAATTCAGAATTTTAGAATGTAATATATTCTTCTTTAATACGGTTCGAAATGCCTTTTCACAGAGGAAATCAAGTTGTCGAATACATGAAAAGACATGGATAAGTGGAGAAACCTTTGTTGAAGCTCATTTAAAATCCTTGAAGAAGGGTTTAAAGCTGCACTTATCAGCTTCAATAGATCCATCTGATTTAAGTCAAGTGAATGATATTTCCACTTCATATTCTCTCAAAGTGATATTGGCCATAAAGAAGATATTGATCAGTAAGTCTAGCTCAATACAACATATATTCCATTAGAAGGAATTCATCACTCACAACAGAAATATAGGAGCTTGCATATTGAACAACAATTTCGTTTTAATACATTTTACAATTATGAGTCCCTTCATCGAACACATGCAAGTCACTCACTGGTCTCTCATAGAGATTCCATCTCACTCCAATGCACCAGCGTGTCTTCCAAAAAAAAAGATTCATCCTCGAATTTATTATTCTTCTGAACTATTACTTTACTATAACTTTACGTTTTTAATGAGGTCTCAGTTCTAAGATTTAGTGACAGTAAATTTGATATTAATTAGCTTATGCTCGGTTTTGTATTATTATAGGTATATACAAGATCGTTAATACTTTACCATCTGTTTTTATTTGCTTTTGTTTATATTTGTTTTAATTTGATTTTGATTACTGTGTTGATTGATAATTAGTTAGTATTTATTTAAGATTTGATATTTGACAGTGGTTTACTTGCTTAACTTTTGCTTTTCAAAAGTTTGTTTTCATTGATATCTGATACTTGTTTTCTCGTCTTTTTCAAGATTAGAAATATTTCTGATATTTAAAGATTGGAGAGTTTTAATACTAAACTATCAGTTTTGCATTTTATCTTTTGAATATTGATTAACTTGGTTTGTAGTATGATGTGTTATGTAAGTTTGCTAACATTTATGCATAATTTTTATTGTTGAAATTGTAAGATCATAGTTGGTGAAGCTTTAAAAAAACTGTTGATTCAAGCTGCAATGGAATTTATAGCAATTGAATATTGGGTTGATATTTAGCAGAAAGAGATAAGGATAAGGATGTGACTTTTAACAATGTTAAATATACGAATAAGTTCATGAACTGTAATGAGCAAGATTTGGTTGTTTATCATCGATATAAAAAATTTTCACTGGCTAAATTCATAAATATGCTAAAGATGTACTAATAAAAGATTAAATGATCGATAAACAAGTGTTGTGGGACAGTATAAAATGAGAATTATTGGGAACAGTAAATGTAAAAGTAAATAGTAAATCTCAAGATAATAGGGAATATGGTTCACTAAGTTTGGAAGACTGTGATAACTTCAAAATTTATAAGTTATTTATAATATTTGTAGTAATAACAGGTGAAAAATTTGTAAAATTATTAATAATGATATTTGTAAAATGATTAATTATTAATTAAATAATAATTATTATTTTGCGTAAAACTTGTAACTCTGTTTGCTTACTTAAGTGTAAAATTTGTGAATGTAAATATATTGAACGAATTAGTAATAATATTAATTTTCTCTTATTAATCAACCTAGACATGATACTAAAATTCTAGGAATGTAAAAAATTACAATAAAATTTTAATTAAATGCTTTAGTAGTCATAAGTTTGAAAATGTAGAGATTACTAATATTAAGATAGTGCCTAACATTAAAAGAATGCTGTGGTTTGAAAATTTTTAAAAAAGGCTTAGTAACCTAAAAGGCTATTTACCCTATAATAGGTCTTTATACTTTAATTTTTAATAAAAACATTTTGCAAATATATAAAAAAAATGACAACAAAGAATATTTTTATAAAATCAATGTTATATGAATCTCAGTATATTTAATAAAGTTAAAGAGAAAAGAAAGTACATAGGTAGAAATAAAAAGAGAAAATGTTTGGATTTGGAGTATAGTAAAGAAAAATTCTATATTTTAAATGATAAATTTGAACAGGACTTCAATATTCAAAGTATTAAATACCTTCTTTGTGGTGTGAAGAAGAGAGAAATTAAAATTCTTAAAGATTTTATTACTAATATGAATAATATAAATATTACTTGTCCTCATATTGTTAAGGATGTATGTAATTATCTAGTTAATAAATATAAAATTAGTACTTGTGATAATGATGAGAAAAATGTAGGATAATTTCTAAACAAAATTAGCAATTAAGCATAATTTACCTATTTAGGTTCTTATAAATAATATATATTTTATATTATTAAAGAATTAAAATACTTTAACTTTAAATGATAACTCTAAGATTAGAGATTTAAAAAGTTCTGTTGAAAATTAATTATTTGTTATTTTTCAAAAAAATATCTGGGAATTATGCGATTATTTGAAAGAAACTTTTTATTAATTTGACGTAAAAGCATTTAATTAATGATAATGCCATTAGTTAATAATAGTAATAGAGAAATAACTATTAGAATTAAAGCTTTGAATAAAAAATAGGTTATGCTTTAAATTTGACAAAATTTCCTCACACTTATTTTTAACACATACATTTCACTAAGTTCCTATTAAATTTAGAATGGTGAAATTGGTTTCAATATTTACATTACTATAGCTGGAAAACTTTACAAAATACAATTGACAGTTTTGATAAGACTACTATTATAAAAAAATTTTACGATATTATCATATATATATATATATATATATATATATATATATATATATATATATACTCTATTTATAGTCAAGACTGTGAAGGTTTGTTTAATTCCATAGAGTTAGATGATTTAATTAAGGTTATTTTTGTTAATAATAAAGAAATAAAAATTAATAAATCCATATCAACGTAAAAATTTTAATTTATAATTAATAATGTACTCAAAGAAAACTATATTAATGGTCATGATAAAATCTATAAATAAATAAAAGGTATATATCAAGGGGGTCCAAGTAATCGCTTAGCTAATATTTATCTACATTTCATTGAATATAAATTTAGAGATAACAAACATTTCTAATTATTTAGATATATTGATGATCTTATTATTTTTTAAGTTAATTTTAAGAAAGGTACTATACTAGATTTATCCTTTTATCCTACATATTTAAATCTGATTAAAAAATAATGTAAATTCTCATGAAACAGTTTTCTTAGATGTTAATATAAAACTTGTTAACAATGGGATCATTAGTAATATTTTTGACAAGAGAGACAAAAACTATTTCCATATTAATAAAGTACCTTCTTTGATAGTAATTTCAATTTTAAATATTTTTAGAAATATATCACTTAATTATTTACAGAGAAGTATCAAATTAGTTAATTTACCTATCAATTCTCAAAAAAATATCTAAAATATAAGAATTATAAATGTGACTAAATGTGACACACACACACATATATATATATATACACTCTTCATATTTACACTTTTTTTAATTCATTTTTTTTTATTCTTGGCTTTTTATTTCTCCTTTCTCTTTTTTTTTTCTCTCTCTCTCATTGAACATTTTAATTTTTATTTGTATAAAGAAATTTTTTGAATAAATACATTTTTCTGAATAAATAGGTTTCTTAAATCTAATTGGAGACACATTTTTAAATTTATTTTAGATCTACTTTTCATTTTTAAAGATGTTTTTATTAGTTATTTTTGTTTTTGTTTTTTTAAATTTGTAAAATATTGCTTTTTTAAACATCTCTTCTTTAATTTTTGCTTAGTAATTTTAAGCAAATAAATTTTTATTTGCTTTTAGTAATCCTTAAGTAAATTTAATCCTTAATAAATTAATTTTAATTCTTCAATAAATTTAATAATGTAATTCGTTGAAGTATGATGGTAGGATCAGTAATTCCAGTAGGAACACAAATTATTTCATTCCAAAGTACTCTATTATTCTAAGTTTTTGTACACTTCTTTCTCTTGGCTTTCTCTTATAAATTTTCCGGTTTGCTAATACAGTTTTTGGTTTTTAGGTCTTAAATTTTTATAATGCTTGAATATTAATTTAAAAATTTCTTTTTATCAGATTTTCATAAATATTAATTTGTTTTTAATGATTTTTTAAACATCTAGTTTTTTTTATTTATTTATAGAATTTTTTTAAAGATGTAGGCTCCATGAATTCCGTATAATTTGGATATTTTTCTTGTTTTCAATATAAATAACAATCGATCTAGTTGTTGCCAGGTCCTGATGAATGAGTAACTATATTTTAGGGTATCTATTTCTTCTGACAAATAAAAACGTTTGAATCGTTCTGTTTAGAATATCTTAAAGTCACAATATGCCCAATCCCATATCATCTTACAAATTTCAGTAGCGCTTAAGAAATAATCGAATTTCAGCTCAAACATTATTCTCATTACTTGAAACATTGTTCTCATTACTCTCAAAACCACGAGGTACGTCGCCAATAGTCCTCCTGTTGCTTTTAGTTCAACGATAACTTTATCTTAAACTAAAACTTTATAAAAAAAAAAATTATAAACATTTTAAAAAAAAATTTAATCTAATGTTCCTGAATGGCGATCAGATCCACTATTCTAAATAGAAATATATAATTTGAAATTATTCTGGTTTGAAGTGAGGTCAACTAAAGAATAAAGTTCGTGACTGGGATAGAGAAGATTATATATTCTAGATTATGCTGCTTTTCAATAAGTTCTGATTTGAAAGAAATATGACTTACTCGGCCAGAACACTTCCATTCCAACAGTTGAGATCTCCTTTAATGACCAATTGTCCATCGCTGCAGAGGCGGTCGGCCAAGTTGGCGTAAAAGTCTTTAGATTCTGCCACCTTTTGTACAAAGTTCTGCAGTAACATGTAGAGGCTTGTGTCGGGCACTGGTCGTATGGCAAAAGGCAAAGAGGACCCGCTAATTGGAGGGGGAACATCCCGACTCACTCGTCTGGGTGTGCCGCATTTGTCTTTAACCTAAACAGAAAACAAGAATTATCTTAAAATCGAAAATTCACATTCTATCACATAAATAGGAATTCTTTTTTTTTTTAAAAAAAAAAAAAAAAAAAAAAAAAACTTTTGAGAATTATTAAACAATTGAAAAAGAAAGTAGTGAAACATATCTGAGATATGTTTCACTTTATGAGAAATTGCAGAAATCAAATTATAAACTTTGACAGCAACACGAAGTGTTCTTGTTTTATTTATTTATTTATGTTCTCTAATAGAAATCACATTTGTTTTAATACTAAAAAAATAATAATACGGTTGAGATTCTTTAAGCAAATTAATAAATAAAAATAAATAAATGTAGCTGTAATTTTGCATTTCAAATAATTTCATTATAATTTTTTTCATGACCTTACTCTCAAGAGAACTTCATTTCCAAATTTCTAACACTAAGTCATTGTAGATATACGTAGTTATACAGTAATATACGAACATTATTTCTGAAATTACACTTTCGTTCTGTAACAAAAATGAATGTAAAATCGATTGCTGCTGTCTGGCGATTTAAAAGCGAATTCATAAAGAGAGCCAATTATTCTCTGACATATTCGATGGATACCAGTTCGACCTGTCAAAAAATCGAGACAGACTTCAGAGGAAGAATCATATTATATGAAAAGTGGCTTAACTCTTTATCAAATATGTTAATCTAACTTTTGTTCGAGCTCTTTATTTATGCAGATGCTAATGTTTCCAAAACCGAAAGTTCTTTGAATTAAATTTTATTGAATGATTAAGGAGATAAAATATCGAAATGGCGTTCTTAAATTCAGTTCTCACGTACAGGACTGTGAAGTTGCGGAAGTTCTTGATTGAATTGGTTCAAAGGTACCAATTGAATTATGCAAGCAAAGTCAATCACTCAATTGTTTGTAACATAATCGAACGATTTATTTTAATGAAAACGAGAGAAAGCTTTCTCAAAAGCAAGCAAAGAGTTAAAAGGCAAAAATATGCTCCCTCCAAATAGTTTTCAAAAATATTTATGTTATTTATTAGGTATTTGATGCTTTTTATATATCCTTTCAATGTTTGATTGATTGATTGTTTTTTTTTTTTTTTTTAACGTTTCACTTAGAAACAACTCGAAGGCTGTTGGTGACAGACCTCGCAATTCTGATCCTCAGTCAAGTGACGAGAATGACACTGAGCTGACACACCTCTCCAAACTTTCACTACACGCTAACGGGAGCACTTAGAGCCGTGACAGATTTAACGTGTATCGATCCGGATACACGGCGATTCTTCAGAGGAGTCAGAACTTGAATTGACAATCGAAATTTGAAAGTATATAGTAGTACATATATCCCTGAAAAGTATATTACCTAAAATTATTACGACAATTCAATTTACTGAAGGATGATATTAAATAAATTAGTCGAATTTAACACTTGCCTTGAGGGGGTTTAAGACAAATTTACCCTTAAATGCGAATTTCATTCGTTAACACTCAAGAATTATATTCCTAATTAAATAAATAGACCCAGAGAAAATACAAATTGAGAAAAACGAGGATATTTCTTCGGGATTCGTTCCCATCTATTGGGAAATTCCTAAAAATCGTAGTATATAAAACGGTTACTTATTTAATCCAAATGATGTATGAAGTCGGAATGCTATTATCTCGACTAACCAGATTCAACTTCACTTAAATAAACAATTTTAAATAGCTAGGTTAAGTTTCTTTATATCTTTTTCATGTAAAACAAGGGTCAGACATCAGCACGTTTTTCATCAAATTGACGGAAATGAAAGATATTTGATAAAGATGACGAGTTGATGAGTGGTTAGTTTTCGACAGCTAATTACGATTCCACTGATTCTAGCTCTCAGAGTTTTCAGATATTTTTGTTTATCATCGGAAGTCGATTAATCCAATTAAGTTTCACTGACACGTAATGTTTCTTTTGTTCTCTTTTAATCCTTCTTAATAAACTTTTCATCAAACATTTCAGTGATAGCAAATGTCCAAGATCATAAAAATGACTGTACATTCATCACAAAACTTCTAATTAAATGATCACATTTATTTTTACACTTCATTGAGATTAACCTCACAGTAAACAGTTTGCTTGAATACTAACACAAAGCTTTATTTTCTTAAATTTCTTTCCTTGTACACATAACTAGTAATTCTTATGTGAGAGAAAAAAATTATTAAATGTTTTTTTTTTTTTTTTACACAGGCGAATTCAAGGAAAATTTAAAGCTCTTTAAATTCAGTACTTCAAAATCTCAAGGTATGTATTTGCAAGTAGTTCATCAACAACTCATTGTAATTCTCTTATGAGTACATTTGGGACAAGAAGACATTTAAATTATAAATAAATTCAAGTTAACACTTTTGCCGATCACCTTCTATTGTAAAAATTTTGCTATAGATTTGATATTTTTATAAATAATGGTTATTTTCAGATGGTGGATCAAATATATTTCATAACAGAAGAAAAAGTTAAAAGCTTTGATATTAAAAATAAAGCACAAAAAAGCATCTTAAAAACCACCAAAAATAAATATAATAGAACGCATATATATTTATTTTTCCCGCAAAAAATATTTACATATATACTGAATATAAAAGTAAAGATATATTTATTACAATATTACACGTCTTATACAACTTATAGCATGTAGTTAAATGCCCAAAATTCGGGTACATTTCTAGTGTGCCAGCTTTGGAAGATACAAGGTTGTTATAATTAAACTTTCCATACTTGACGGTTGTGGAGGACCAGTATGGCATGAAATTTGAACCACAGACACTTGTGATTATGCGCTTGATATTTATTAAATAAAAAATTAGTTCAAAAAATAGTCGATACGTGGCTCTATAGAGTTACAAGAAAGCTCTATAGATGTTCTATATGAGTGCCGTGGTTCTCTACAACCCTTTCCTATCTCAAACAATGTGCTCTACAGCAGAATGCAGTTAGTCCACGTAAATTCCACGAATATGCCGAAAATACAATCTTTCAGATGCGTTAGGACTACCCATTTTGGTCCTTTAAATATCCACATAACCAGAAGTCTCAAGGGGTAAGCCCAGGCGAGACTGGAGGCCAGGCAGATGGAAAAACAACAGATGATTACACATTCTTCAAGGAAAGTTTTATGTAACTATTGTTGTGCACCCCGATGACAACGGGTAGGTGCACTACCTGTATAAAAATTGTTTCCTGTAGACAAAAATATCCTCAACATATTCTAATACCTTTGTCCAGTGACGGAGAAGGTCTTAAATCATGTAGTAGTTACTTGTTCAAAAGAATAAGAGCCAATGACGAAAGTTGTAGTGAAACTGCACTATACCGTAACCTTTGTAGAATGCAATGGCACTTGATGAGCAGCACGTGGATTTTCTGTTGCCCAGATGCGGCAGTTGTGAGTATTCACATGGCTATTTAAGTGAAAGCTGGTCTCATCCATCCACAGAATGTTCCACGGACAAGGGCTTTGAAGAAAATTCGTGAAAGAAAATGAAGCCCAAATGGTTTTCGAACTCCAGTATCCACGTCGGACAACTCATGAAGACTATGGATTTTAAAAGGGTAAAAAAAAACCAGGATTCGCCCCATCACTTTCCTGACAGTTGAACAGGACATATTAATAGCACGAGAAACAGTCGGTAAACTAACACCACCACGAGGAGATTGGTTAAATGCTTCCACGACCGCCAAAGTCGTATTTTCTACGTGTGCAGCGTCTATAGTATGTCGTCCTCTACCTAGTAAAATACTCAGTTGCCCGGTTCTTTCAAGCTTTTTCATCATGTCACGTAGAGCGATGTATGTCATTGGTCCATTGCGCATCTTCTTCAGTCGTCGAAATGCTCATAAAGGCAGCACGGGCATTATCTTCATTCCATTAAAAAAGTTTCACTGATAAAACTTTGTCTTATAGTGTCAGCATGATGCAACAGCAAACTGAAGATGGTCGTCTGTCCATTGTCTATTGTGCACTTTTATCAGGCTTGCATTTGCATACATTGCGAATACGCTCTGTTTATGCAAATAATGTTTAATCAGTGTTAAAGCGCTATCTATCAGTGAAGTCATATTATAATTTTTTGATTCTTAAATCAAGAGCGCATTGCATTTTGTTCACTTCATTTTAAGCTCTTGTTTGCTATTTGGTTGTAGATGCTGAGGTTTTTTTCTGAGGCATTGGAACACGAACCTGCAAGCTTCTTGATCGCAGTCCGGCACCTTAATCTCTTGAACACCCCAGCATTGAATATATGATCTGTAGTATCTGCTGATCAAATTCCATGTTATTATGACCTACACAACGCCCTTAAGCACCACATAGCGGAGAGTTTTTGAACTAATTTTTTATTTAATAAATCTCGAGCGCATAATCTCAAGTGAGTGTGGTTCAAATTTCATGCCATTCCGGCCCATGAAATGCACTGATAGTCCTCTAAGTATAGAAAATTTAATTACAACAACCCTGCATTTCATTCTACAGTATAAATGATAATTTTTAGTAATGAAATCTATAGTTAAAGCATTACATTTTGTTTTAGAATTTATGTAAAATAACTTCGTGTAAAATTTTTTATTTGAATGCACTTACATTCTTCAAGAAACAATTTAGAAAAAAAAAATCCGTTGGAGATAAAACAATTCTATTAGTTTATGAGGCAATTGCCTTCTTACTGGATTTGTTCTACATGATTAAATACACGTAAATTTTACGATCTTGAGAAGGAGTGTGTTCCAAATTTTGTCTTTTCCAGAATTTGAATTGAATATAATTTAATAAAATAAATTTATATTTAAATTTATATTCTTCACGAGATGTTCCCACATACACATTTAATCTAAGTATCATAAAAAAAATGAGATTTTAAAATTTTTATCTAGTTTGCATATACAATCAATACTATTCACAAATATAATATTCACTATTCCCCATTTTATCGTTTTCACACGTATTGATCTATTTTAACTGTCCCTTAGCTACCCGAAGTAATTGGTTTTCAAAGAAAAGTTATTACATCCTTTGATGATGTGATTAGCATCGATGTCAAGTAGCTTTTATTAACCTTTAGTAAACAACATCACAGCAGTAATACATAGCTCATTAAGTGAATGCACATAAAAAAAGTAATTAAAAGACTTGCGTCAAAATTCTTTAATTTGTTGATCCAAAAAATAACAGAATCAAAACGCCTTAACAGATATTCGCTTATATTTCTGGTTTTTTCATGGAAATAATAGTTTTGTAAGATGGATCAACTGTGATTTTCATATTGCTAAGGATTTCAAAGAATTGTATCATCATTATATACGCCGTAGAACAACACGAAACGCAACTGACAGTTTCAACAAGTTTAAAAACTAATCATGCTATGTAAGCAAATAAGTACTATGCCAGATGATCTTGACGCTGAACCTTCAAATAAACGTTTCAGACAGAGAAGACTGTTCTGCATTAAATCATTTTATACATAGACATAACAGTTCCCAATGCATATAAAAGACCAACTGCTCTTTCGAATTACTTTGTTTATATGAAAGCTCTTTTAAAGAACGCTAAAGGGTAGGAAATGTTCAGTCTAAATGAGATTTAACAAAAATAAATAAATAAAGTTAAAAAAAAAAAGACAAAAGACAGCTTCACCCGAGCGATCAAGGCTTCAAAAGACAGCCTGTACCAAACTGTTGCCAAGACAGACCAACCAATACGAATAAACAAGAAATATATTTTTTAAAGAAATTTGAATAAACAAGAAATAAAAAATAACAGTTACTGAGTAAAGGATTAGCGCTGAACAAATAATCGCTGTACCAAAGCAAGTATAGTATGATTTGTTGAATATAATGCCCGAAAGAGATGCAATGTTTTATTTGCTGTTACATTCTACTAGACGCTTGTAACAGCTTTTTTCTGGTGGAACACTTCGTAGATGGCTACTGAAACTAGTTATTTCACAGGTATTTGAGACAGAATAAATATATAAGCTTTCCATGTTTTTATAAAAGCAGATTTAGGTAACGCGTATATTATTTGAATATCCATACAAACAAAACATTATTCAAAGTATTTCGTTCGTTTTTGCTAAGTTTTGAACACCTGATAAAAGATACCGATTTACTACCATTTCTTTAATAAGATTATTTGAAATTTATAAACTCAATCGCTTCATTTCGTTATATTACAACAGAACAGATTTAAAAATATTCGAGTGAGTCATTAATTCTCAGAAATGATGATTAACTGTTCAAACAGGTTTCACTGAAGTGATCTGTTAAGTTGATAGATAAAATAAATGAAAAAAAGCAATTCAACTTAAGTGTAATTTAAAATTAAGGATCATTGCTATGCTGTGTAATGTATTGATTGAAGCACTTAAGAACACTAGATACATTAGCTTTAACAATTTTTACTATTTCTTTTTTGTATAAGGCTTCCAGTCATTCCAAAATGTAAACAAACGAAACTAAGCGCTCAATTGAAAACTGCTGGAAAAAAAATTGAGAATCACGCAAAGAAAAAAAATTGAAATTTCTATTCAGAAAATAATAAAATCTTTAACAACAGTAAAAACTTCCGCAAAAGTATCATTATTTTTTCAAGAATTTTATTGCTTTTATAGACATAAATCAAAGCACAAACGTAAAAATTTTCTGTGTTTTATATTGCTTAATAGCGCTCTCTCTATTAAGATTAACATCCAACCTTCTTTCGTTTCAGATTATAGCAAACTCCTAAATAATCCATTTTAAACCTAAAAAATTATTCATTTTTTATTAAAATAGATAGCAACATTAAATTTTACAAAATACAAATCTCTCAAATAAAAAGTATATTTAAAATACTGTGATACAAATTTGAAATATTTTGACAACCAATGGCAAATTAACAGAAATTATCCTGTATAATCACCTACAACAGTAATTAACTTATATTGACAGGAAATGAGTCATGAGTCTCTTTTCTCCCAACAAGGACGCAAGAAATTCAATACGCCTGTTTTTCGTTCAAATAAAGTTATGGGAAATTTATAATTATGGAAGGGAATATATATCCATGAAATGATTTCAGGAATCAATAGTGAACTTGAAAAGATTTAAACAAATTCGAAAATACTTGATTACTCCATTTCAATGGTTGTCTTTCATAAGAATAATAAAAATTTCAAAGCATACTAACTGCAATTTGGGAGATTTTCAGATTATTCTTTTAATTTAGAATACAAAATTTTTATGAAAGAATAAGTTATGCTTGACAATTCAAAGCTACACACATACTCATCAAGGATAGTTAGATTTCAAGCCGCGAATTATCTAAACATACTTAAAAGCGATTGTAGCGAAATTTTAATTTCCTTGTATTGAATGAAATTGTGGCTTCTGAATTTTATAAAATGTTTGTTCCCCAGTTTGAGTATGATGCAAAATGAAATATTTGTTGGGAATAAAAAGAATACAATAACAGATTTTAATGAAAACAGCAAGAAATTTGTCTGCTGTTATCATCATAAATCAAAAATCTTTTCTTCAAATTTCCGATAATGATCCAAAAATAACAGTGCATTTCTAAATGAAAACCTTAATGCTGTTTTACTTTCAAGATATTGTAATTTTAGACGTGAAGAGTTATTTCTGTATGTTTGCTCAAAACGAAAGTAGAAAGCAATTTCAAGGTTTGAATGATGGAAATTTGTCAAAGCTCTAAATATTAATACCAGGTTATATTTTTACTTTAAATTCTAAACAATTCACTTAATATTTCATATTCTAAGTATTTATATCGTCATTCATTTAAAGATTTGATTAGGATATGTTTTAAAATTCTTTTCGTAAAATGTTTTAAAAATTTTTAAGAAATTTCAATTTTGTTTAAGTTCATTCATTCTTCGAAAAGTAATTCTTATTTAATTCATGCATATAAATAATAATAATAATAAAAAGTGAACAAATATTTTAAAAAAATACGATAAGAAATTAATTTTAAAGATTCTTCTAATTCAACTAAAGAAACTAAACAGAAGATCAAATAAGCCAGACGACAAAAAAAAAACGAGTCGTGTTAGTTTTAAAAGAGTTAGATCCTACTTTTATCGATAGTCTACCAAGTTTGGTCAAATCTATTATCTTAACCTGGAGTTGGGAAGTTAGCATGCACAGTAAAAATTCTTCCTATTCATCTCTTCAAAGTGAATCATTTGAATTCAGAATAAAGACGCAACCACTCTGAGATAGATATCCGGTGCATGAAAAAAAAAAAAAAAAAAACAAGCAACTTTTTAAAATGGAAAGATATATCTCAAACAAAGAAAGCTAACAATTTGAAATAAAGATGCGGTGGGCAGAAAAACTCCCCTCTTCTCTTCAAGTCCGTTCACGAATATGATCAACCCTCGCAAAAATATGTATCCGGTAAGTGATGTAAAAAAGAAAGAAAAAGAAACGTTCGGTGGTGGTAAGCCTGCGAAGCCGGCGGCGGCAAGGTGTTCGTCTGGGTGCTAGGCATTCTGTTTGGCGAATGGAACAGGTAAAGAGGGGGTCAGCACACATTCCGATCGTTCCTCTAGAACAAGGCCAGACTTCTCAAGGTCATGGTCCCCTCTGCTTCGCCATTCATAACTTTCGCCATGGCCATTACTCATACATTGCCACTTTCTAAGACGAGGGCGTTTACACGGCGGAGGGATGCGTCAGCCGCCAGGAATCTCGATGGGTCTTTCATTAATTAGAACCTGATTAATGCACGAACAGATCTTTTCAGGTGAGGCATACCTTTTAAAAGGTGTTGGATGACAGCGCGAACATCACACCGATTCAAAGGAAGGAACTCTTAATGTATATATAAAACGAGTTCCATTTCTTCCCCTCATAGCCATGGACGGAAATCCAAAACCGAGAAGGTTTTCACTTGAACATCATTAAAACTGAAAATGTAATGAGTTGGTTTCAGTTGTGTTTGGGTTACGCTTATTTTTACTGCGGAGTTTTGGTTTCATTTTATAGAGGAGCATTGACATTGCGAATGAGTTTGAGGTTAGCTACTTTAATATAGAAGGCTTTGACTGAACCAAAGATAACGACCGACTTAAGTTACGTTTTTGGAAGATGAACAAATACAGTACTCAGTTTAAGGTTTGTCGAATTTGAGAATAGGATTAGGGTTAGGTTTCGTTTTTTACCGCTTAACTAATTCAACCCGGAGTGCCGGATCTTATCTAGAATTGTCTGAGATGACTCATACGGGTGTGACACTGTTGATTTTTAATGCCTTTTTCACAAAGTTTTCTCTGTGTAATTTATATCATGTATCATTACAAGTGGTTAATTATGATCTACTAAAATAGCAATATAACTTTAAAAAAAAATTTATACATTTAATTAAAGAAGTGTTTCTAACGCAATTGCAAAATTATGCGAGCGTTGCACTTCTTAAAAAACTTTTATTTTTGAAACCTAAATCAATGAAGATCTTTGAAATACAAAAATAGTTTAATATAAATAATGTTCTGTAAATTAGTATGTTTCATAAAATATTTATTTTCTTGTGTTTTGAAAATTATTTAATTTCATAAAAATATCCGCAATGGATATCGAACTACAGAAACAACTTCGTTGTCGTCAGAAGCGTTAAGTTAATAGCATCTGAAACGTTAATAGTAGGGTATGGTTAAATATTGCTTATATATATATATATATATATATATATATATATATATATATATATATATAATAAAGGGCCATCTTTTGATTGTATAAAGTTTTTAAATGTAAAGTATATATATTTTTGGAACAAGAATAAATATTTTAAATAATACGATTTTTAAGATCTGTATACATATTTTTAGAAATATCTTATATAATTATTCAATGAGAAATAGGAAAATAGTTAATTTACTTATTAATTTTCAGAATAACATGAATAACTTCCATGCTACATGTGCAAGGTCTGAATATTCTATTAATTTTTTTTAAAAAAATTGAAAATATAAAAATTATAAATGTCACTAAAATCATATTTGCCTTTTTCGGGTAATTTTTCTAATGTACATTGCTGGCCATTAAAATTGCAACACCACGAAGGAAAGCAAATACAATAAAGATGTTTAATGTACGTAAGCAGTATGGCATGAAGGTAAAATGATAAAATTTTCAAGTTAGAGGCTTTACAGGGGTGCGAAATTAGCAGATACAGTTGCCACACCTGGAGGCTAAAATGGCCCTTACCCGGTTAGGCATGGAGTTGAACTGGGCTTGGATGACAGAAACGGGCAACTCATTCTATGCTGCTTCAAATCTATGTCCCACTTTATCAACCGTATTACCTGGGAAGGAGTGGCGGGCCAGTCTCTCTGCAACCCATGACCAGATGTTTTCAATGGGTGACAGATCTGGAGACCGTGCAGGCCAGGGCAACAATAGACTACCCTGTGTAATGTAGAGGGTCAGAATGCGACGTGCAACATGCGATCTTGTTGGAAGATGGCGTTTGGGAGGTCTCGAAGATAGGGCACAACCACTGGATGTAATATGTCAGAAATGTACCGAAGATCGTTCCTTTCAAGTGTTGCAATTTTAATGGCTAACAGTGAATATTGATTTTATATTTCCCCATGTAACATTTGTGATTTTTTTTAAAAGATTCTTTATTCTCCCTCTCTTTCTCTCTTTTTTAAAGTATTCTTACAATATTAAAAGTTTTTTGAATAGTTTTTACAATGATGATAAAAGTTGATGACTACTTTAATTTCGTTTTTCAGTTAATTTTATTTCTTATAGATTTTATCTTTTCTTATCTATTGTTACCATTGTTTTTTAAATATGTTTAATATTGTTTTTAAATATTTTATTTTTGGTTATTAATTTTGTTTGTAAAAAAATGTTTAATATGTTGTTTGACACATTAATATAAGAATTTATGATTGATATGTAGAATTTGTTTAAATGTGATAATTTCTGAATTGTAATATATATATATATATATATATATATATATATATAGAGAGAGAGAGAGAGAGAGAGAGAGAGAGAGAGATATATATCAAAAAAGTGAAACACGAAAAGAGAGAAAGAGAGATTTATCAGAAACATTGATCTCCTGATGAGTTACATTAGATTAATAAAACTAAACTTGATGACTGATGTAAAAAAGGTTATTTCAAACCGGTCAAATGATTACATTTTAGAAACGAATGAAAAAAAAATTATTTTTGTTTGAATACAATGAAAATTAATTATATTTAATATTCTAGATACCAGAAATATAAAGATCCGATAGGGAGGTTTCAAATATTTTAATTGGTTTATCCTATCTTCTTACCGTGCGTATACTTAAATCATAAAAGCAAGCCTTAATACAATGAATTATTCACAAACTTTTTGATATCCAAGCGCCACGAATCTATCTAGTACATGTTACAGCATTTAAGTTGTTTATTATACTGCTCGATTACTTACTTTGAATAAAAGCACAGCTTTGTTATTATCATGAGAGTTTTTGCAATTTTCCAGAAGATAATAAAATTTCGAAGAAACAGTACATATATTCTGAAAACAGATTTTCTGAAAACAGATAAATGAAGGTTAAATGGCAAATGATTTGCTGTGATATGGTATAATCTCTTTATCGTCGTCAAAGGAAAATACATTGATAAATAAATTATATATAGAAATGAAACTATTATAAAGAAAACATGTTTTTCGTATAATTAAAAGTTTTTTTTGTTCATCGATCCTTTAAGGCGCTCAGAAATGTATATTATAAGTAAAGGAAATAAAATTCGAGAAATTTGGTTAAATATAATTATTTCACATTATTGAACAAAAATAAATTTTACCTATTCACACTTAATCACTTCATAGCATTTTCATACACATTTAATCAAAAATGAAATAAAATAAAACAAGTGAAAATAAACACACAAAAAAGAAGTTTAGAAACACAATGAAGAAACTGTTATGAAGTAACAGCCAAAAAAAGTTGCCGTTTTAAAAATAAAAATGAAATAACTCTATTCTGAGTTGTTACAATGTTCGGCGACGATCACATTCCTCATGAATTCACCGAAGCATAAAAGCAATATCTACGAATACCTGTTCTGTTCTAACGTAAACATTGTTATTCTAACCTCATATTAATTTAAAACCATTGTGATTGATCGAACGAAACTCATTTCATGGATCTACAATCAAGATTCATTTATTAACCTTCACATTGTTATCAGATATATTTGAAGACTTACTTTCCACACAAACGAACCTTATTTTCCAGAATATTTTCAATGTACTACATTCTTTTAGAGCCGAGCTATTCAAGTTGGATCGTAACTTGTTACTAGTTTGTGCAATTATTATTTCAGGGTTTTTTGAAACATTTTAAAATGCCCTTTTAAAATTATAATTAATTATGTGAAACTTTCAAAATTCAAAATAACCTTACTGTTATAAATATATAAAAACTAAAGTTAATTTAACCGACCGAAATGGATATTTTACTATGTAGTTAAGAAAACAATTTCCATAAATATTTTTAAACCAGTATTAAGCAACTATTATTTAAAAAAATAAATAAATAAATAAACTTTACCTTACTAACTAATATATGCACAAAATAAAACTAAAATTAAATATTAATCCTTTTTCGTTGATTATTTTGAAAGAATTTTCATAATTTACCAAATTCAAATTTCTCGGAGCTATCTAGAGGCGAAAAGAGGTATTCTCAGGAAAAAATGTTTCTGAGTAACTTAAAAAATGTCTAATCATACCGCTTATTCAAGGCAATCTACTTATCTTTTTTCAGTCAATTTTATAATTTTCTTTCTTACTTATTGTTGTCTTACCACAATTTTCTTTGATATTAAGACGTTTAGTGACTAAAATTTTATGACAAAGATATTTACAGAAAAACCTGTTTTTTTGTGAAGAACCTTCAAAGATGACTTTTTTTCCATATGAAATTTACTTTTTTTTTTCCAGGAAATTAAGAATTACTTCATCTCCATTCAAAGGGGAAACAAAATGAAACTCATACCTATATTTTTTATGTCAAAAAATATTTTTTCTATTCAAATAGCACAGAGTAGAGAGCAATGAGAAATTTGTGTCAATGATGTTCAAGAGTAATATGAAAATGAAACAAATTAGAGAAAATTTAAGTAACATTTACATAAGAGAATGAAGAATGGAATGTGGATCCTGTTTTCAATAATTTATTCCTTTTTAAAAACACATAAATGGTTATGACTAAAATTTTAATTACCTTTTCGTGTATATTTGAACTTTTTACTTTTCCTGGCAATTATCGAAGAGTTTTTCCACATTCTTCTCTTACTCATATGATTTTCATCATCATAAAACAAGTTTTCTACTTGACTTCCCAAACCCGTCTACAGGCCCAATTTTTTATGAAACGGGAAGTGATAGGATAGCTCTTAGAATAATAGTTCTAGCTTGCAAAGAGATCTGAGCAAGACTTTTTTACAATGAAAGTATTCATTTATCAAAATTTTTTCGATATCTAATCAGAGAACTTTAAGTGTTCAAGAAATTTAATCGAATCATCTTAGCTATGACCACTGGCTTAGGAGAGCGTGCATCAAGCCTAGGGGTCAAAATCAGTAGTTCTCAACTATGGGGAATTGAGAGAGGGTACACGGAAAGAAAACGGCAATGGAGGTCATCCGGATTAAAAAAGTTTTTTTAAAAGATTAAAAGGAATTTGTAAAAGAATGTAGAAGTTTTTTTTACTAGTATTATCCACCACGCGCACAAGTAAGGATTGGGGTTGCGTCCACTGGAAAATACATAACTAGTATAAGAAAATAAATATTGAAGCAAATTATTTACAGCTCCGCATTTGAAATCGTATTTATCCCCTTTTGCGCTTAATTTTTCAAAATTTTGTAATTCAAAACAGTCCTAAATATCCTAATATTATCTCTTTTTCCAATCTTTTGTGTTAATTTGATTGCTTACTTCAAAAATAAAACTATTTAATGAAAATAAACTATTTTGTTTAATTTAGCATACATTTATTGGAGAGATTTTTGTAATTTGTAATGGGTGAAGTAGATTGGAAGGGGTACACGCACAGGTACCGAGCCAACTGAGGATACGCGAACAGGAACCAAGCGAGAGGATGGTACGCGGACTAAAAAGATTAGAAACCACTCGTTTAATTGATTAAATAAGACGGGATGTGTTCCAGATGTGAGATGTACTTTAGTTTAAAAGTTGAATAAAAGCAAGAAAAGAGTAAGAAAATGACAAGAAATAAGTAAACATAAATTTTTCGGAATTTTAAAATGCAGGAATGCAAGTTCGACATTCTTCTTAGATAAATTTTGAACAGATTTGTATAATTCCAAAAAAATTTTCTTCCTTCGTTTTCTCCTTAAGATTTATATATTGATTTTAGACTCGGCTTATCCAAAGAAACTGCATAGCAAGGAAATTACACTTCCCTTACATTAGATGACAACAATAAATTGTTTTACTTATCATACTGATATTACAAGCATAATCTTAAAATTATCCTCAAAAACACATATTTCGAATATTTGTTACTAATTAAAATTCATAATATATAAGATTGGTTGGGAAATAACTTGTATTAACACAAAAATATTTTCTTTTTTCATGTTAAGTAAAAATTATAAACAATTTTAAGGATTCAAATAACATCAGAAAGAGGAATAATCACCAATAATTAAAATTTAATATCCATCATTTTCATGACATAGAATGAAGGATGAAAATATTTCAAATATTTGTTCTCTCCTAAAGTATCAATACAAGGGTTTCTAGAACCTTACTTAAAAATTTTCTTCTGGGAACCTCCTTCTATAGACAATCGGTTCCTCATTGTCCCACGAGACTTCAAACGAAATTTGTCATTGATGAAATTTATCTCAAATTATTTCGATGGTGATTCATGCCCAGCAAAATCTGCATCGATTCACCCTCTATCTCGTTCGTTTCATTTATAACCAAATTGCTGGACAGACGTTCCCGTTCCTATCCAATTGAATTAAACGTAACGATACAGTTTTAGTTAAAATAGATTCTTACTCTGAGCACAGTTTCCTCCCTCCGGACGGATTCTAACTAAAGCTAGCGAAACAATCGGCAAAAAAAGTGGGATTTTTTTTTTTTTTTTTTTTTTGCTTAAAAACGTCTCACGCACCAGTTTAGTTTGTTGTTGATGTTCCCGCAGACACAATGGATTTTATTCCAATTCCCAATAAAACAATACAGCATTCCGGACGAGTCAGAAGAAACAGGGGGGATTTTTTCTGAATTATATAAAACATTTCTCGATGTCTGGGAAAATCAGTTTTTTTTTGCGAGAAAAATGAATGTCAAAGTGACGAAAAAGAGAGATACTAACTGAAGAGATTAATGTGCAGTCAAACGAATTCAAATGTGTCACTTAAGCTAAAAAAAGCATCGATTACATCTTTAAAAATGAGTTTTATGCAAGATTTAATCATCCTTATTGAAACAGTAATGAGAAACTAATATACTTTAAAAAGTTTTCTTTGAAATGCGGTAAGACCTTAATTATGAGAATAGCAAAAATGGAGGGATTCGATGAAAGATAAATACTTTGAAACTTTGGGAATAAAATAACGTATAATTTTTTTTTTATTATGGATTTCTCTTTCAATCTGGAATCGTGTGAGATATCTTTAGAATTTCAATTTCTTTGAAGTCATTAAGGTAAATTATTCGTCTCTTAAAAAAATTTCAGTAAATTGTATTTTTAACACACACACACACACATTATCTCCTACTTTCCTTCCTCCCACCCTCCGATTTGGGAGAAAATTTCATTTAAATGTCTTTTTAGTAAAATGCTTCTTAACAAAAGCACATTTTTATTTTTTTTTCTACCCTTTTATTTAGTTTTGTAATATAGATGAAAAACAAACATTTAACTTATCACTAAACTACTCTTTTTCGCTTTTACTTTCTTTCCACTTTTGATTTGTTAGAATCACACTTTCATCACACATTCTTTATTTTTCTTAATAATAAAATTTTAAAAACAATACTTTGATTGTTATTTACTTTTCTTAATTTATCTTACTTTCACTTATCTTTAAGCTGCACACGAGATCAGGCTTACTACTTTTTAATTAATAACAGTTTCTTTCATTCTTTTAAATCCTGTCCTTGGTGACCTACGCAATTTACTGTTAACATACCTGGTCACCTAGTAATATTCTTAACGGTTGTATTGTTGTTGTCTATATTCCTGAGACAAAGAACAGAGCTGGTTGTTTAACAACAACAAATTTAATAAGTGCTATCCTTATCGAATTACTGTGCGATACTCACTCAAGAGTGTGAACCCGATCGCATACACACTGACGCTGACTCTGATCTGAGAGGTTTGTGTGAGTGATCTTATACGCGCCCCTTACAAGATGTCTTCTACCGGCGGCGTTAAATACTGAAGATAACAGTAAATTTTGAGAAAAAGTTTGTTTCGATCTTATGCAAAGTCTAGAATTCTTTGAATTACAGCCAGATTTCTCCAGCTGTTTGAGCTTATACATACAAATACTTAGTAACCTTTTACAACCAATTACAGCTATCTCATTATTAATTTAAAAGGTTTTATTTTTTACACGACATGTAATTCTGGCGAAATTTAATATTCTACACTTAAAAGAACTTTTAAGAATTAATATTAAAACATACAAAAATATGTTTTAATATTAATTCTTAAGAGTTCTTTCAAGAATTAATATGTCTTTTAAGAGTTAATTAATTTTAAGAATTAATAATTCTCTCACAAACTAAGTTGACAAAATTTCACGATTAAAAAGTTTTAATGTTATTTCACTGTACTTATCAATCAACCAAATTCTCAGTTTTTCAACCGAAGTCAATTTGCCGCCAAGTAAATTCCTGTAGTTCCACAAAGCGAATCTGTCATGTTGAGCGGCAGGGTGAAAAATGAGATGTGTGTGTTTGGTTAACACCCTCGATAAGAGATGAGTCCATCTCATATCGCATCCCGAGATCACAAGCGTTTAATTAGGGGTTGGCAGCCATGCCAAGGTCACGTGACCGTGGTACGCACCACTGGTCAAGCAGAAATACTTACTATCAACCATATTACGAAGGAATGAAACAAAAAAAAAACTTGTTTGGTTTGTCACTTGGGAAATTAATGGACTCGCATGTTTCTTTGTGTCACGAGGACTTTAAAGAATACGATCGATACACAGAATGAAAATGACCCGCGTAAGAGTATGAATGAGAAATAGCTGCTTGGTTTTTATATATACATGTCTATATATAAACCAAGAATTAGGTTGGAAGGTTCAATTGAAGGATCAAAAGGAATTCAAATTATAGATGGGTGGTATAAAGTCACAAAGTAGGCGTCCAATCAGTTGATTAAAAATTCAAAACAACAAAATAAGTCGTCAAAATTGTGTGTAATGATTGTACGTACAATAAATCTTTAGTACTAAAACAGCGTCGTAATAATAACAAAAAGACACAAACAACTGTTACCTAGATCACATATTACGAATCTCTGTCGTAAAATGTTTATAACATTTGTAAGATTTCCCTCCAAACAAGGATGAGTAAAAAAGTAATTCGATTAAATAGCTCAAATTGTTAAATCATCTTAATATAACAATAAAAAAAATCTCTAGTTTAGTACCATATCAGGATAACCCATTGCAATGGTTCCCAATTGTTCCCACATTATGGATCAAGACCTGAAATAAATTTTTAAGAGACAAATACTTATAGTAACCACGCTACAGTTAAAGGATTCTTGGTTAAGCTTTAATTCGTGCGCGAAGGATGTTATATTTTGACTGAAGGGTGATTATATATATATATATATATATATATATATATATATATATATA